>CAJQUW010000086.1:0-10548 GCA_907163375.1 Prostheceraeus crozeri
AATAGAAAAGCTTGGTGTATTTGACTGTCTGCTGCAATTAAGGACCAAACTGATTGTACAACTAGAGAAAATTTTATTTCAACCTTTATTTTCATTTAGCGGCCATTATTTTTACCGTGAAACTTTTGACCAAAATTTCATCTAAAATGAGACAGGAATTTATACTAGGTGGTCTTATTTTATTGATCATTATTGCTGTACATAATTACCGCAACTCAATAAAGTTTAGTGAAAAAAATCAATACAAATTGAATAGAATCTTTCACTATAAAAAAAAAGGAGTCATCCCTCGATTTATTGAAAGCATGAATAGATATACTGTAAATTATAAGTAGTCCTATCAATGATCAGAAAGTGAGGTAATTCTATAGTAAATCGTTGAAGTGAAGGCGGTTGAAGGTAAATTTGCATTATATGGACATTCATGAAGCCGCCAATTGAAAATAGGCCTCCTAGCTCAGTTTTCTCAATCAATTTGATGTGGTTTTTTATATACACCGGAAACTCTTGCTCATACAAGCACAACCCAATTGTTGATTGTCTTGGTTTTTTGATAATTTCAAAGCTTTTTTACCTGCACAATTTCGTGGGCCTATATGTGGTTATCCATGATAATATAATGATAAATAGCAGTAGTATTGCAATTCATCAGCACTTATGTTAAGAATAATATTATGTTCTGAGAACTCTGATGTGGGGCTGAATTTTTTTTTCAGTAATTAGGAAAATTTTGCATTTTTTTTTTATCAATATGCCATTGTCGATGAAAAGAAGCTCTAATCTACAAATTTTGTTGCTTGATAGTATACACCATCTTTATTGATTCACAATATGCAGTGAATGCAATGGACAAAATTTGATGCAGACAAACGTGGGGGAATATAAAAAAAGGCTTAGTGCAGTCATCTTCCTAGCGCATAAAAGATTTGCTAAAACGCTCTGTAGAAGGTTACGAGAGACTCCAATACATTGATTATCTCCACTAGTTGACCGGTGTCTGTTAATGTACAGTCATTTGACTGAACCATTTTTGCTAGGCAGACTGTCAGCAAAGTGACACTTGAAATTATCTCGCGTGAATTATTTCCAGTCTTTTGACTACTTTTACAAATATTTTTTAGTAGTATGATGGTCGTGAGGAATCACGAAAGGAAAGTATATATACTAATTAACAGAATTTCTCTTCTTTCTGATGTGCTTGTAGGTCTTTCACTTTTCCATGCATGCGGATAGACTTTAATACCGAAAAGTTTAGCTAAAAATGTCGTATTTCGTGAAATGGAATTTGCATTCTGTAGAATGCAGAGCCTTTTAAGAAAGACGAATAAGATAGGAGGTCGGCCCTTCATACATTTTTATACATAAAGCACTTATTTTTCTAGAATCTGTGAGACTAGACCTCTTGCAGCATTGAGACGAGAACTTATCACACACTGAAGACAGCTCAGCTCGTGCACAAAAAAAGCCACACATCTCAGCTGGTGGAGAAATGTCCGTGAGCGGACTCGTCTCAAGGCATTACTTTTTAAGACGAGTAATGGCGTTTATGGTGACCTGTTTTCTGACGAGATAATCTATATGCTATTATTATTGATGCATCCCAAAGTATAGCGCCCTTTTCCAAATTCTCTGAAGACAGCCCCAGAGCCGAGAGAAATGATGGACTTGACGCAATCAAGACGCACCAAATCTATGATTAAGCTACAGGCAATTGCATCACTTATTTTATTTAAGGACAAAGCGTGCGCTATGTCCACAATATGTTAGTGATGCAGATTTTGATCTAAATTTTAAATGCTCCAAAAATTACACATTACAATTTATAACTTATACATGGAATATAATACACATTTTCTGAATACATACATTATTGGCAAGTACATATGCATTTTGCAATTATGTGTATACCAATATTTACAATTTTAAGTACAAGTCTATTCGAGGAAAACATATCTGCATTTATAATTAGGAATCATATGGTCATCCCAAAAGAATCGCATACCGATACATGGAAAAATTTGAATTGGAATTTAGCAGTGAAATCAAGTCTAATCTCATACAATTAATTTCAGGATGTATACGGCTTAATGAAATAAGCAATTAATTAATATTCACACAATTTTTCAACAGAATTGTGATTTTAGCAAAACCCCTCAATGAAAATAGGACTTGCCCATCGGCCAACTTAGCACATTCTCCTCTCTCTCTCACTCTCTCTCAAATTCTCTCTCTCTCTCTCATCTCTCTCTCTCTCTCTCTCATCTATATCTGCATTCAGTCGTGGTAAGCAATTCTTCCGGAAATTTTTTCGTGGTGAAAGGCGCCGCTGGTGCTAATATCTATGCTGGTACCCCACCATCTCTCTCGACGCCAAAGACAATGGAGAATATATATCTTTGCTCAACCCGGCTTGAGATGATGGTTAGATGCCAAGATGGTCGAGTTTCATGTTCATCCTACCCATTTCAATGAACACTTCTTTGAACCATAGTTGCAATAAAAAGAAATAGTAAGCATCTAATTCTATGCAATTAAATCAGTTTATATAATTTTCATGCTTTATATCACCACCCCAAATTGATCTAAAGTGGCTAATAACGAGTCCCGAAAATATAACTGATATACATCAAGACTTTTCATGAATGTCTCACTCGCGTAATGTCAAAAATGTATGGTGCTGTTCCTACCTCTATACTATGACTATATAAATTCAATCTGGAGATCTCGATTACCGAGATGTCGAGATCTCGACTAATTTTTAGGCGTTCGAGATCTCGAAATTGCAGTGCCGAGATGTCGACTTATCGCGATTAGATTTTCGATACTAACATGAAAATTAATGTCACATGGCATTGCTTGCTGGAACATTTGGTCAACTGCAATTGACGCCAAATGTACTAATATTACCATGATCACTTATTAAATGCCACTTAAAAGGTATAGTTCAAAGGTAAAAGGATTACCAATGTAACTTATATTATTCTAAGTCTGCAACAGAATTTTTTCTGACTTCTTCAAAGAGCTATCTTCGGGGAACTTAGTATTAAAGTTTTTTGACACTAATTTACGTTCCATGAACATAACTTCGTGAAGAGGTCAGAAATTAATTGGATTTTTGGTTATAAAACTAATGCAAGCTAACTTGGTATTCTATTACTTTTGGATTACTTTTAATAAGCCATGGTACATTTTTACAATCATTTGAAAGGTAATGAATGATATGTTCTTGAAGATGTACAATGTTGGATGACCATGCCTTTGAATTGTCTTTTAAACGACTGGTAACTGTGGTTATCAGACACCATGAATATTAGGTGTGCAGCAACAGTAGTAAGTAAATCTACACCACTGGACCGCGCAAGATGGCCGCCGTCGCTGACGTCCCCCCTGTCAGACGAGTCGGCCGTGGTCCGCCGCCGTGTTGCTTCGAGTCTGACTCCCCCCCCTGTCAGACGAGTTGGCCGTGGTCCGCCGCCGTGTTGCTTCGAGTCTGACGTCCCCCCCCCCTCTGGCCCGACGACGTAGCGAGAGGTGGTTTGTGATGCGCTCTCCAGGTTGGCGTGGTGTGCCGGCCAGGTTGGCGTGGTGTGCCGGCCAGGTTGGGAGGGTGGAATGTCGGTGTCGGAGCTCACCTGAAAAAATCCTAAGTGTCAGAGTGACTTTTTATGGACAAAATTTTGAAAATTTTCCAAAGTGTCGCATTTCGACCTGGGACCCTGACCAAAGTTTGTTTCATCAAATTTCACTGACCCCCCCCCCGACAGCGATCTTCTAATTTTGGTTCTAGTGGATGAAGTTTGTCTTATAGATACTCGTTTGAAAGAGGAGAAAAAACTGCTCGGTGACATTTTTGTTGCGAGTCAATCGGACCAGCCGTTCAAAAGTTAGAGCTGTTACAAGATTTCACGTCGGAGCTCACCTGAAAAAATCCTAAGTGTCAGAGTGACTTTGTATGGACAAAATTTTGAAAATTTTCCAAAGTGTGGCATTTCGACCTGGGACCCTGACCAAAGTTTGTTTCATCAAATTTCACTGACCCCCCCGGCACCGATCTTCCAATTTCGGTTCTAGTGATTGTAGAAAGTTGTGCAATAGCTCGTTTGAAAGCTAAGAGTGAGACAAATTCAGTGAAAGAAACGTCTTGTTCATATCTGTCTTCGTTTAGATGTGAGACGCCATTTAAGATTTGGGAGATTGGCGAAAAACGACAGAGTTAGAATTTCCCAAGAAACAGCTCCAGCGGCGAACGAAGGCTCGGATTGGTAAACGGAGGCCAGATTTGGAATCAGCTTGATGTTATTGTCCAATGAGGATCATCATCCAATGAGAATCAAGCATTTCTATATAAATAGCGAGCCTTCCACAGTGAGAATCATTCCATCGTTGAATCACACGAGTGACGGACGCACATTTTCTCTCTCTCTCTATTCTATTATCCAACTAAAATGGTAAGTCGCTACTTCCCTCCCTCTCCTCCCTTGAACGTAAACTTAATACAATCTTTTTCATTTTCAGCATCTACTCCATCTGCTGCACTAGTAGGACAAAATGCGGTCAAACGTTACAAGTTCGCTACGATCAGATCATCTACAACTGAGGCCAGTGAAGAAACAACCAAGGTACATAATCCTACACCGCTACAGCGTAAATTTAAACAAGCCTTGCGTTATGACGATCATAGCGTAGTACTCCAAACGGAATGCTCCCTTCCACGGATGTCAAGATAATGCACAATCAGTATGGGGACTACATACTGATCCCCGTGAGTCCGTACATTCGCCACCAACTTGATATTATTGAGGAGTACGTGACATTAAATATGGACATTCCTACTCCTCTTGCTCAAGAGTGGAAGGCGAGAGATGACAAGGATACTCCCTATAGAAAGATTTGGGATGGTAATCAAATTTGCCTACCGGTATCACATTGGTGCACTTACTATAAGAAGGAGGGAGATCATTCAACACCCATCACATGCGACGAGCTCGGAGAAGGTACTTGGGATATCCTTTTCAAAGTGAATGGGCTATATTATGGTCGACACAAGGATAATAAAATAGCCTCTCTCTCCATGCATATGGAATCCATCCTATATATTCCAAAACCACCCAACGTGGACGACATAATTGATCAAATCCTTAACAGCAGTGGTACGAAGCGCAAGTCGGAGAAGAATGCTACATCAAAACGCAAATCAAAGAAGGAGAATTACTAGTCCTTTCCTAACTCTACCCTATGACAATTCGCTTATGTGCTTTGAGTGTCGTAGACGTGGTCTTATTAGATACATTTTACTTCTTCGTTGCCATCATATCATTTGTGTATTTTGTCGTGAAAAGCATCGATGTAATTCTTCATTTTGTAATATGTTATAGAACGTTTCCTTAGATGTGTAAATTTCCGTTTTAGGCTTCTATCATCATTTTTATGGATTGTGAGGGTGAACCTGTACAGGAGCTCAGTGCTATTGCTATGAACAATTGGACATATCAGATTGTTAGTGTCTATCATCAACATGCCAACTGCGATCCCAATGTTGATCAATGGGCGAGAAAACACATTCATGGACTTAATCTGAAATATTTGCAAGACTATGGCTTTTCTTGTGAGAGTGCTCTTCTTATTGACTTTAAACGATGGTTAGCTGCTTTCAATGTTATACGCATCTTTTGTAATAATCCTGGTAAGGAGAGGAAAGTATTTCCCAATCTAATCATTGATGATATTTTGCTCCCACCTTGGGATAGTAGAGTGAATCAACATTATCATGAAGTCACGAAACGTTTTAAGGATTTGTGTGTTCCTATTTTGTCTGTTCGTTGTAGTAGCTACGTTCATAACCAATGCTTCTTTCCTCCTTACCTCAACACTGCCAAAGTCCTGTATGGTTATCATTGCTCGCTGTATGATAGTTACCAGCTGTATCTATTTTATCTCTTTCAAACCATTGATTTATAATGCATGCTTGTTACCATTATTCAATAAATGTTACTATGAGAAGAGTTGTTTTCATGCAATGGATGGGTTAGATAAAGGGCGATCATGTCTTTCTCAAACGACTGCGGAACATTACATTTTCATAGGCAAAGTTTAAAAGGAGCTGTTCAAGATTATGTGATAAATTTTCATAAAGATGAGACCGACATCGAAGCAGTGGTCGATGATGCTAGCACTCTATTTCTAGAGTTAATGAATACATTCTCTGATAGCATTGTCATGGCGCGATTAGTTGCGAAAATTAAGTTTAGTCATTTTGGAAAGGAAGAGGTGGAAAGTCGCTCTTTCCATTTTGCTTCTTATTCAATGGAAGTGGTAGATCACCCCGAAGAATTTTTTAAAAGACATATGATAAAAATTGCTGAACGTCTTAACGCATTTAACCATCATGGCAGCAGTCTAGTGATTGAAGCGATTTCAGATATTCACATTCAACTTTCTATAAAGAAAAATTGAAAATGCAGTGGTACTTGATTGTAGCACAACTGGTTTTCGAGCTATGCCTGCTCACTCTCGAAGTATATTCCTTCTGTACATGCGTCTATTATTTAGAAAAGGCTAGCAAATTCATATCTTCAAAAGACTTGCTATAGACATCAGTAACGGTGAAACTATGTGTTGCGATGTATGTAAGCGAAAGGATGGAAATGAAAAGCGCATCTTCAAGAGATGTAAGCATGCTTTTTGTCAACGCTGTTTCATACGTAATTGCATTCAACTTTGCAAATGTAACCACTGTGATATTGCTCATTTCGAGTGTCACTTATGTCGCAATAGTTAGTACCTATGCAAATGTGGTAAAGACAGGTTTTAGCAAAGACTAACACGGAAAATGGCGAAACGTAAAATGACGAAACGTAAAAGTCAAAAGTCTTCAAAGTTTTCTTCAGCCATTCAAGCTCTCCGACGAATGAAAGCAAATCAGCGATACAATGCTATACGACATGCTAACGATAAATTCATTCGTGAAATTATTTCTCATGTGAGAAAGTTGAGGACGAAGAAATTAGCACCAAAACAACGAAAGTTACTTAAGCGATATGCTACGAAATTGCGTTTCATCTCCAATCCTAAAGTCACCCTTCAAAGAAAGAGGGAAACTCTAACACAAAAGGGCGGTTTCCTTCCAGCGTTACTACCGATGATAGCTCCTATCGTGGGCAACGTATTGGGTAATATCTTTGGCTCTAGACGTTAATTATGCAAATGTTGAATCTCAAAGTATTATAATGGATTTCAGACTTCAATGTGATAAAGTTCTGACTGTATCAGGTCCATCTCATGCAGGTAAAACTGTTTTCACGCTGAATTTATTGGATAAAAGAAGGGAGTTGTTTAAGGAACCTATCAATCGAGTGATTTGGTGTTATGGTATTTATCAACCGTCGCTGTTTCAGGAATTGCAAAGTCGCAACTTTATTCGACATGAAGGAATTATTCCAGTGGATAAACTTCAGTCTAATGATGTTGTTGTATTGGATGATTTATTAAAAGAAAGTAAGAATTCAAAAGATGTTACAGATATGTTCACTCGCGCAGCACATCAAAAAAGGTGCTTTATCATCTATATCACACAAAATTTGTTTCCTGATGGAAAAGAAGCTCGTACACGAAACCTGAATACACACTATTATGCTATTTTCAAGAATCCGCGAGATAAAAGTCAATTTGAAATTTTAGCGCGACAAGTTGCACCAAGAGGATCAAAAGCCTTAATTGAAATTTTTCAAGCAGCTACTGAAAAACCATACGGTTACTTATTCATTGACTTTACGCAAGAGTGTCCGGAAGAATTTAGATTTCGAAGTGATATTTTGAAAACTCCCATGATTATCTACAAACTATGAGTTCTTATTCTCGCATGATTGTTATTCCTCAGGATGAATATGTACAATTGACTGCCATGCAGCAAGTAAAGCAACCTCTTGCAAATCAAATGTATAGGAAAGAAATAGATTATCAGCAAAATGTTCACATCAAAGATCCACATCGTGCTGTACTATTACAATCGGAAACTGTTGAGCAATTGAAAAACTTGAAGAATAAGATGCGTGACTCTGTATCGACTGCTACAACTTTTAGCATCTCGCGCACATGCCATATCTCTTTTCAATAGTATTGAACCCCATCTCAATGTAAATGATAGAGGAGAAATCATTACAGATGAAAATAAAGTGATTGATGCTTCACGTTATGAAGACTTGATTCAGTATGCGACACGTAGAAAGCGCCGTCAGGGCTATGTTCCACCTGGTTGGTCATACTTTCTTAAACTATTGAAAAAGCATAATGTGCCAAAATTTGCTTGAATAATGAGACATTGAAAGAACTTGATTCAACAGTGGCTACTGCTCCAATGCTTCAGACGATGAAAATGCCAACAAATTGGTTTAAGACGTCACCTGCTACATCCCCTCCCACACTCACTAAGCAAACAAGAGGAAGAACTCGACGTAGATCTACGCCACCACTAAAACTAGTAAAAGGAAAACGTAAAACAGCTCCTCCCAAGAAATACATGTTCTCAGACTATTAATATGAAGCAGATGTGTTGCTTGCCATGTAATGAGCCGCCAGAGGTGAATGTCGTTGTCACTTGCACTTGCTGCGCCAGCTCTCACAATGAAACCCCTAAGCAATGTGAACACGATCGCAAAACCGCTAAGCTAAATGCTGCAGTTGTTGTAAATGTAGAAAGGCAAGAAAACAAAAAGATGAGAAGGAGGAAAAAGAGTCAGTCGTCATCGACTGAACGTTTGAAGTCAATCTATTATGATGTAAAACATCCGGCAGGATTTGCATCTATCAAGAAATTATCAAAAGCGAGTGGTCTTCCACAATCACAAGTGAAACGATGGTTAAAGGGTCAGGCTACCTATACACTCCACAAACAAGCGAAAAAGAAGTACCGCACCCGCCATTATATTGTCATGACATCGATGAACAGTGGCAAGCAGATTTGTGCGATGTTGCCTCCATTTCAAAACATAACTCGGGCAATAATTTTATTTTAACCGTCATTGATATTTTCTCGCGTTATGCGTGGGCTCAACCTTTAAAAACTAAAGAAGGGAAAGGAGTAGCAAAAGCATTCCAAACAATTTTTCGAGAAGTCGCATTCCAAAAAGAATTCAGAGTGATCAAGGAAAAAGAGTTTGAAAATCAGCATGTGACAAGATATTTGAGAGGCATGACATTGAGTTGTTTAGTGTAAAGAGTGCTTATAAAGCTGCACTCGTTGAACGTTTTAATCGCACATTAAAAAAATCGCTTGTGGCGACATTTTACTGCCAACTTGACACAAAATTGGACAAAGGTTCTACAAGATACACTCCATGCCTACAATCACTCTATCCATCGTTCTATTGGACTCAGACCATAGATGTAAATGCTGACAATGTAGATAAAGTGCGCGAATCATTCCAACGTAAACGCACTCATGTGAAAAAGTGATGTGAAAATTGGTGATAAAGTTCGTATCTCAAAAGTGAAAAGTGTTTTTGCTAAAGGGTGCCTTCCGAATTGGACAGAGGAGGTATTTACAGTATCAAGGATTGATCAAAAAGACTCTCCGACCACCTACAAGTTGAAAGATAACGATAATGAAGAAATTGAGGGTAGCTTTTACCGCGATGAGATTGAGGTAGTCACTGAAAGTGAAACATATTTGGTAGAGAAAATCATTCGATGTAAAAAACGGCAAGGTGAAGAATGGTGTCTTGTTAAATGGACTGGTTATCCTTCAAGTAATGAACTCTTGATGCGTCGTGCCGACCATCTTTCATCTAAGTGATCGACAGTGATTCATGCAAAGTTGTAACTAACAATGTTTTAGGGTTTGAGCTATAAATCCAACTGCCTCATTTTATTCACGACCCTCCTATGTAAGTGGTGATAGGACAAATTTACAGCGGCCGTCTTCGCCGCCAACGTGGAGGTACATACTTTGGTGCAACTGAAATCTGTTGTAGCACCTCTCATATCCAATGTCGGAAGATCTTTAAAACGAAATGTTTTAAGTAATGACCGTTGGCTTTGCTGGTGATTTTAGCTCAGTGATCTTTCCAGAGTAGACGTTTTAAGAGGTCAATTTGTTGAATCGTGGGAAGTAACGCGTTTTAAAAACATTGAAAGAAGCAGACCTTTGCTGGTGTTACTCAAGAAAGAAAATCGCCCTAAATGAATGAATAAAGGAAGAAGGAAACATCGCGGAGTCTGGTAAGGTGCGATCTTCAGTCAAAAGGCATTCACGCAAACGTCGCAGACGGCTCTAATCATTCATCAGCGCTAAACGACGACGCTGCCATAACTTCTAATCATGGATGTAAAACTTCCGGTTTTGATTTTGTTTGATCCAACAAGCCATACAGACAGATATTCTAGTTCAAGTATTGTAGATTATCATCCCTCGAACGAGCTGAGAATTGCTGGCCCCATTTGAATTTGTTATTCCTGGTGGTAGTGAATGACTACATAGATTTGAGTCATGCGATTGGTTTGATTTTGAGGTTTAGAATTCTGCAAGCAGATGGAACTGCTATTGACGATACA
>CAJQUW010000088.1:0-56190 GCA_907163375.1 Prostheceraeus crozeri
AGTAGTACTAAAAGGTCCCAGAATAAACACAGCGCGCCCCCCCCTGCCCCCCCCCTCTGGAACGACAGAGGTGGTGGTCTGTCGTGGTGGGCCGGCCAGGTGGGTTCACAACATGTTCGCTGACTCCCCCCCCCTCTGCAACGACAGAGTGTGAGACTCGAGTGAGTTGGTCCGACCGCCTGGTTGACTTGGGCGACCGTCCAGTTGACGTGGGCGACCGTCTAGGTTGACGTGGGCGACCGTCTAGGTTGACGTGGGCGACCGCCTAGGTTGTCTTGGATGGTGAAACGGTGGCCAGATTCGGATTCAGCGTAAAATTCTGCATCTGTGATGTGATTTCCAGCTCAATCGGCGAGAAAAACTGTTTCTTCAAAATTTTGGCAGAGTTAAAATGTGGGACGTTTTGGTGTGTAGGGCCCAAACGAAGCCTCGGATGAGAAAACGGAGGTCAGATTCGGAATCTACGTGAAATTTTGGGTTAGGAAGGATGTTTCCAGCGAAATCGGAGAGAAAAAATTTTCGGCTGACGTCCCCCCCCCTCTGGACAGCTTGCTTCGATTTTGGCTTCCAGTGGACGGATTTTGTCGTGCGATAGCTCGTTTGAAAGCTAAGAGTGAGACAAATTCAGTGAAAGAATCGGCTTGTTCCTATCTGTCTTCGTTTAGATGTGAGACGCCATTTAAGATTTTGGGACATTGGCAAAAAACGACAGAGTTAGAATTTGGGACGTTTTGGGCTCTAGCTTCAAAACGAAGCATCGGATGAGAAAACGGATTTCAGATTTGGAATCAGCGTCAAATTCTTTATCTGTATGGTGAGTTTCAAGTCAATCGGAGAGAAAAAATTTTCAACATTTTTCGAAAAAACGACAGAGTTAGAATTTTTGCGATGGCTGCCTACTGTAGAGCCAAAACGAAGCATCGGATGGGAAAACGGAGGCCAGATTCGGATTCAGCGCCAAATTCTACATGGAAATGGTGTATTTCCAGCTCAATCGGAGAGAAAAAATTTTCACTGACGTCCCCCCCCCTCTGGACAACTTGCTTCGATTTTGGCTTCCAGTGGACGGATTTTGTCGTGCGATAGCTCGTTTGAAAGCTAAGAGTGAGACAAATTCAGTGAAAGAATCGGCTTGTTCCTATCTGTCTTCGTTCAGATGTGAGACGCCATTTAAGATTTTGGGACATTGGCGAAAAACGACAGAGTTAGAATTTGGGACGTTTTGGGCTGTAGCTTCAAAACGAAGCATCGGATGAGAAAACGGATTTCAGATTTGGAATCAGCGTCAAATTCTTTATCTGTATGGTGAGTTTCAAGTCAATCGGAGAGTTTCAAGTCAATCGGCGAGAAAAATTTTCAACATTTTTCGGAAAAACGACAGAGTTAGAATTTTTGCGATGGCATGCCTACTGTAGAGCCAAAACGAAGCATCGGATGGGAAAACGGAGGCCAGATTCGGATTCAGCGTCAAATTCTACATGGAAATAGTGTATTTCCAGCTCAATCGGAGCACTAGAACCGGAGATAGACGGGATTTTTAGTGTTTGGATGATGGGTATTACGTCATCAGCTGATCGTCACACACTATATAAGCTGGGAACCGACGGAGACTTGTCATTTAGAGGAGAACGATTGTCAGAGGTAGGTCGTCTCTCTGAGCTCCGATGATAGCTTCGGACATTCCAAATTCCAAGTTTCTGTAAGAAACCGACTTAGAAAATTTCATTGCTGATATCAGCTAAGCCGTCAGACTTAGAGGTTCGCCAGGAGATGGCCTTCGTCTCCAGGCCATAAAAGACTCCAAAACTTTAAAGGCTCGTAACTTTGCTTCTACAAGTCCGTTTGACTTGATTCAAAAAAGGTTCGGTCGCTATTGACCTGCCCTAAGTGATGGACTACTTATAAAATTTTATAAGTAGTGCTAAAAAGTTGAAAAAATTTAAATTCACTAGTTTTGGAGGTTTTCTGGGGTTTTCGACCCTGCTGAAGTCAATGAAAGCATTTTTAATGATGTCTGAGCCAGTCTTCTCATGGTATAAGCGGCTTTTCACTGAAAGCGAGCAAGACATGGAGAGTTTTGCTGTAATATTCCACTGACAGGGTGTTCCTTCGGGACGGCGGACGATGCCGTAGTGATAAGTGTGGCAAGGGAATGTGTCATATTTAAGACCGTAACCGCTGGGACAACTCATGTCTCATGTTGGGCATTTGACACAGCTCTCAACGTAGCACTTTGAACGCCAATCGGTTGAGTCTTAGCTATCTTGTCATGGGTGGCCTCTAAACATCTCCATTGCAAAACGCTGGTGAATCAAGCTCTCTACGGCTTGCTATCAAGCAGATCAAAGCAACAACTTGGGATGTTTCCTCAAGGTTTTCAAGTATGCTGAGTTCAAATCTGCTATCAGATTTCAAATTTAACTAAGTCTAAGGCAGCTTTGAGGGGTTAGATCCCAGCTACTGTTCACTACCTTTGACTCGGCGTTCCTGTTACCACTTCGGGGCAGTGACAATGATGTCTTCAGCTGTAAAGAGCGGGTATCGGGGAAGATCTCTCACTTCCCTAGTGATCAGTACAAGGCCTTCGGGCTGTCGACGGGATCGAGTGCCACTCACTACACTCAAATCTATCATTCCTCAGCCGAGGCCTTGGAGTTGGGATACGATCCCCTCTGAGTAATACCTGTAACGGATTCATCAGCTTAACTTGTCTATCCTCAAGTAATGATAGCATTACAGTATGACTTTGAAAACATAATCTTCACATTTACTGACATTTTATTTCTATACGTTGCGCTCTGCTCAGGTTTGATATCAAACTTTCTCATTTTTCTTTGCAGTGAAAAATGACCAAAGACGTGAATAAACGCCTACAATTTTTTTAAATGCAGTTGTGGGGATGTGTTTAGGGGTGAGAATTTTCACCTTCACCATAAAAAGAATGCTGCGCATAGTGTTGCGGTTAAGGTGTGGTTTTGTGTGTGGTGTAATGTGAGGTGTGATGAAAGGAATGATGCCTTCAGTGAGCAGGGAATGCTGTATGAGGAGGGAATGTGTGCTCGTTTGCCACCAGTAGAGGTGGTAAATGTTGAAAAGCGTGTTGTGAGTGATGTAGATTTGGATGCGAGTACTTCCAAAAAGAGTAGAGTGATGTCGGTGAGTTGGATTTCATCGGATGATGAATGTATGAATGATGATTCGAGTGTTGCTGCTGCTGAGCGTGAGCTTGAGAAAGCTGTGAGGGCGATTGTGCCAGTACCCGAGGTGTTGGCACAATCAACGCCTAGACCTTCACCGAGGTGCGTTGAGAAAGTTGAGAGGTCGACTGTTCCGTGTGAAGTTGTGCTGTCGAGGGATGATGTGCGTGCTTATACGAATGTGAGGCATGAGTGTACAAAGTTAGAAGGAAGAGTGAGATCGCTGAAGAGTACGCTGAAAGAGGTGACTGCTGAGCGTGATAGTTTGAAGTTGAATGCTGAGAGTGTGACTCAAAAGTTAAGGGAGTGTGCGGCTGCAAAAGAGAGTATGGTGAAGGAGAGAAAGTTGAAGGAAGAGGCGGTGATGAAGTTTGAGAAGTGTGATCGAGAGCGAAGTGAGGAGCGCATGCTGAAGGAAGCGGCGCTTGAGGAAGTGAGTTTGTTGAAGAATGAGTTGGCGCGTTTGAAGGAGTGTGAGAAGGTGAAATCTCTCACAACTATGCACATCCCCATCGCAGGTGTCGTCCCTGACAAACCAATTGTATATCTAAATATAAGCAACGACGACACTCAGGAGTGCTACAGCTGTGCGGATGTCCGTTGCTACCATGTAAATATTCAACACACCGACGACATCCACATAGCTTGTTCAAAGCCATAAAAGTATCGTGAGTATAATGACTGAGATATATCATCATGCCATCTTTCCAACTCTTACTTCTTTCATTTCAGGAGCCATAAAGAAGTAAAAGAAAGCTATTTCTTGTGAACGCACCAAACGGCCTTTTTAAAGGCCACTCTTAATGTGGCTAGATCGGTCCCAAGCCCGACAGCATCTTCGGATGTGAACACAGAGGGAGAGTCTACAATTAAAACTTAGTAAAATAGATGTGTGAGATGGATTCAACCCGAATCCTATAACACCTTTACATTTACTGACTATACATTTGTCCTGCTATCAGGTTGTTTTGACTTGCTATCTAGTTGAATAGTCTCTTGCTATCAAGAGATTCACTTCTGCTCATAAAGCACATCATCGCTGTAATACCTCCTTTGCTCGAGCGTTCCTTCGGGACGGCGGGTACTGCCGTAGAGGGATTGTGTTGCACGGGTTGTTCGTCGTTTGTTAGACCGAAACCTCTGAGCCGTTGCTCATGTTGGGCGTTCGACTTCATACTCAACGTGACGTTTTCTCTCGCCAGGTCAGAGTACTTCAGCCATTCGACAAAGGTTAGTCTTTATGATATGGAGTAGAGTGAAATGTAATTCATTAGATGTCCCTTCAATGATTGCTCCATGATAAACGTTGATGAGACAAATGAAATGATTCTCATCTTCCCTTTTTCAGCGATTGAAATCTACTAACACACTACCGTATAATCGACCACTATGGGCAAGACATGATAGAGCCTCCACGCGCTTTGCCCTGGGCAGTCTTTAGACTGGCGAATACTATCATTAAGTTGAATCTGCTATCAGTCAACTTGAACGTTGCGTCGTGTTAGAGGGTATATAAACCACTGCCTCTCATTTCATTTCATTTCAATCATGCAGACGCCGAACAGTCAAGTCAGCTCTCCTCGCGGACCGCAGTTAAGGCCGCGAAATTTATTTGAGGAGTTTGTCAGGCTAGAGGAGCAAGACAGAGTTTTTAATAATCTTGCTCGGATTGGCAATCCGATGACAGCAACTGCTGTCAATCCAACGGAATGGTGCTACATTCCACTTTTTAGCCATGTACCAGTTAGTGTGGAAGTCGACAGTGCTACCAAAGAGAGAGTCAAAGACTCTCTCAGTAGAATTGGTAGGGTGTAAGATGACGTTACTCCCGAGAACGAACCATCGGCTCTCTTAAGGGCCACCATGGGGCAAGACATGATAGAACCTCCTCGCGGTTTGCCCTGGGCAGTCTTCGGACTGGCGAATACTATCATTAAGTTGAATCTGCTATCAGTCAACTTGAACGTTGCAAATGAAGTTCGGTGTAATACTTCCTTTCGACGGGCGTTCCTGTAAAGGGCGGCGGTGAAACCCGTAGCTATGTATACCGCAAGGGACATTCGGCAATGGTCAATCTTGTTAAACCTCTCTGCGTCATGTTTGCAAGTGATTGCCTCTGTCTCAACGTAGTATGCATTCGCGCCAGGGCGACATTTAGCCAACTGTCGAAGGTTGCCTAAAACTTTCCATTGCATACGTTATGAGAACCATGAGTTCTACCTGTCTCTATCAATGAGACGAATTGATGAATGGAATGAAATGGGAGGACACTCACGTGCCACACGCAACATAACACACTTCTCTCTTCCGTAGTCTAACAAGCTCTTTACACATGGATCGCAGTCGATTGCTATCCCTGTATCAGAAGTGCAAGCTATCTTAATTTTGTTTGACACTATTTCATCTATCATCATCGCCCATATGAAATGTTTTAAGATTTACAAGTTAGACTAAGCGTGCTACTATTTCCAAATGAAAAAGTATACATGGTTAAATCATCCACTTAAGCCCATCCGTAGTCTAACAAGCTCTTTACACATGGATTGCAGTCAATTGCTATCCCTGTATCAGAAGTGTAAGCCATCTTAATTTTATTTAACACTATTTCATCTACCATCATCACCCATATGAAGTGTCATAAGATTTACAAGTTAGAAATAAAGTTTCAATAGTGTATGTGTTAGAAATAAAGATGTAACTGTTTGTAAAAATAAGATCGCAAGATTTACTAGTTTACAAGTTAGACTAAGTGTAAATTAAAAATAAAATTATAACTGTTTCACGAGTTAAAGCGTTGATGCAACGATGAACAATTAATAAGCTGAAAAGTTTTAGATTCACTTTAACATTACCATATGTTTACAGATAGAAATGTATCACAGCAAAGCTACTTCATGAGTTAGTTTGCCAGGAGGTATCATCTCAAACTTTTACTCCGACTGTGGAACATTGATTTCCATGATGAAGATTTAAATAGTTAGATTCGATGACGAACAAGATTTACTAGTTTACAAGTTGGACAAAGCGTTCTACTATTTGTAAATGAAAGATATCATTTCAACAGTTTACCAGTTAGAAATAAAGTTTCAACAGTCTACAAGTTAAAAATAAAGTTTCAACCGTTTACAAGTTAAAAATGAAGTTTCAATAGTGTGTATGTTAAGAATAAAGTTCTATCTGTTTATATGTTAGAAATAAAAATGAGGGTTCACCAGTTTACAAGTTAAGAATAAAGTTTTATCTGCTTGTATGTCAGAAATGAAATAAAGCTTCACCAGTTTAAGAGTTAAAAATAAAGTTTCAATAGTGTGTATGTCAAGAATAAAGTTCTATCTGTTTATATGTTTGAAATAGAATGAAGTTTCACCAGTTTACAAGCTAAGAATAAAGTTCTATCTGTTTATATGTTAGAAATAGAATGAAGTTTCACCAGTTTACTAGCTCAGAATAAAGTTCTATCTGTTTATATGTTAGAAATAAAATGAAGTTTCATCAGTTTACAAGTTAAGAATAAAGTTCTATCTGTTTGTATGTTAGAAATAAAACAGAGTTTCAACCGTTTACAAGTTAAAAATAAAGTTTCAATAGTTTACAAGTTAAGAATAAAGTTTCAATAGTGTACATGTTAAGAATAAAGTTCTATCTGTTTATATGTTAGAAATAGAATGAAGTTTCATCAGTTTACAAGTTAAGAATAAAGTTTCAATAGTTTGCAAGTTAAAACTAATGTTTCACCAGTTTACAAGTTAAGAATAAAGTTCTATCTGTTTATATGTTAGAAATAAAATGAAGTTTCATCAGTTTACAAGTTAAGAATAAAGTTGTATCTGTTTGTATGTTAGAAATAAAACAAAGTTTCAACCGTTAACAAGTTAAAAATAAAGTTTCAATAGTTTGCAAGTTAAAACTAATGTTTCAATAGTGCGTATGTTGAGAAAAAAGTTTTATCTGTTTGTATGATAGAAATAAAACAAAGTTTCAACCGTTTACAAGTTAAAAATAAAGTTTCAATAGTTTGCAAGTTAAAACTAGTGTTTCAATAGTGCATATGTTAAGAATAAAGTTTTATCTGTTTGTATGTTAGAAATAAAATGAAGCTTCACCAGTTAACAAGTTAAGAATAAAGTTTTATCTGCTTGTATGTCAGAAATGAAGTAAAGTTTCACCAGTTTAAGAGTTAAAAATAAAGTTTCAATGGTGTGTATGTTAAGAATAAAGTTCTATCTGTTTATATGTTAGAAATAAAATGAAGTTTCATCAGTTTACAAGTTAAGAATAAAGTTGTATCTGTTTGTATGTTAGAAATAAAACAAAGTTTCAACCGTTAACAAGTTAAAAATAAAGTTTCAATAGTTTGCAAGTTAAAACTAATGTTTCAATAGTGCGTATGTTGAGAATAAAGTTTTATCTGTTTGTATGATAGAAATAAAACAAAGTTTCAACCGTTTACAAGTTAAAAATAAAGTTTCAATAGTTTGCAAGTTAAAACTAGTGTTTCAATAGTGCATATGTTAAGAATAAAGTTTTATCTGTTTGTATGTTAGAAATAAAATGAAGCTTCACCAGTTAACAAGTTAAGAATAAAGTTTTATCTGCTTGTATGTCAGAAATGAAGTAAAGTTTCACCAGTTTAAGAGTTAAAAATAAAGTTTCAATGGTGTACATGTTAAGAATAAAGTTCTATCTGTTTATATGTTATAAATAGAATGAAGTTTCACCAGTTTACAAGTTAATATTAAAGTTCTATCTGTTTGTATGTTAGAAATAAAATGAAGTTTCATCAGTTTACAAGTTAAAAATAAAGTTTCAATAGTTTGCAAGTTAAAACTAATGTTTCAATAGTGCGTATGTTGAGAATAAAGTTTTATCTGTTTGTATGATAGAAATAAAACAAAGTTTCAACCGTTTACAAGTTAAAAATAAAGTTTCAATGGTGTGTATGTTAAGAATAAAGTTCTATCTGTTTATATGTTATAAATAGAATGAAGTTTCACCAGTTTACAAGTTAAGAATAAAGTTCTATCTGTTTGTATGTTAGATATAAAATGAGGTTTCATCAGTTTACAAGTTAAGAATAAAGTTTTATCTGTTTGTATGTTAGAAATAAAACAAAGTTTCAACCGTTGACAAGTTAAAAATAAAGTTTCAATAGTTTGCAAGTTAAAACTAGTGTTTCAATAGTGCGTATGTTAAGAATAAAGTTTTATCTGTTTGTATGTTAGAAATAGAATGAAGTTTCACCAGTTGGCAAGTTAAGAATAAAGTTTTATCTGCTTGTATGTCAGAAATGAAATAAAGTTTCACCAGTTTAAGAGTTCAAAATAAAGTTTCAATAGTGTATACGTTAGAAATAAAGTTTCAACCGTTTACAAGTTAAAAATAAAGTTTCAACAGTGTCTACGTTAGAAATAAAGTTTTATCTGTTTGTAAAGTACGATCGTAGGATTTACTAGTTTGCAAGTTAGACTCAGCATTCTACTAGTTGTAAATGAAAAATATCGTTTCAACAGTTTACAGATTAGAATAAAGTTTCAATAGTGTGCACGTTAGAAATAAAGTTATGACTGTTTGTATGTGTATGTGTGTTAGAAATAAAGTTTCAACCGTTTACAAGTTAAAAATAAAGTTTCAACAGTGTGTATGTTAGAAATAAAGTTTTATCTGTTCATATGTTAGAAACAAAACAAAGTTTCAACAGTTTACAAGCTGAAAAATAAAGTTTCAACAGTGTGTACGTTAGGAATAAAGTTTTATCTGTTTGTAAGTTAGAAATAAAGTTTTAACTGCTTGTATGTTAGAAATAGAGGTATAACAGTTTATATGCTAGAAAGAAAGGTATAATTGTTTGTAAGACAAGATCGTAAGATTTACTACTTTGCAAGTTAGACTCAGCATTCTACTAGTTGTAAATGAAAAATATCGTTTCAACAGTTTACAGATTAAAATAAAGTTTCAATAGTGTATATGATGGAAATAAAGTTTAAGCGCTTTGTGCGTTAGAAATAAAGTTTCAGCCGTTTACAAGTTAAAAATAAAGTTTTAACAGTGTGTACGTTAGAAATAAAGTTTTAGCTGTTTATATATTAGAAACAAAATAAAGTTTCAACAGTGTGTATGTTAGAAATAAAACAAAGTTTCAACAGTTTACAAGCTGAAAAATAAAGTTTCAACAGTGTGTACGTTAGGAATAAAGTTTTATCTGTTTGTAAGTTAGAAATAAAGTTTTAACTGCTTGTGTGTTAGAAATAGAGGTATGACAGTTTATATGCTAGAAAGAAAGGTATAACTGTTTGTAAGACAAGATCGTAAGATTTACTAGTTTGCAAGTTAGACTCAGCGTTCTACTAGTTGTAAATGAAAAATATCGTTGCAACAGTTTACAGATTAAAATAAAGTTTCAATAGTGTGTATGATGGAAATAAAGTTTAGGCGCTTTGTGCGTTAGAAATAAAGTTTCAGCCGTTTACAAGTTATAAATAAAGTTTTAACAGTGTGTACGTTAGAAATAAAGTTTTAGCTGTTTATATGTTAGAAACAAAATAAAGTTTCAACAGTTTACAAGTTGAAAAATAAAGTTTCAACAGTGTGTACGTTAGAAATAAATGAAAGTAAGAACTTCATCGTATGAGTATTCAAAGCATGTTTTGTTAATCAAATGTGTGTCATACTGACATGATAGAATCAAATGAACTTGACAAACGCGTTTGTCAAGCTTGATTCTATCATGTCAGTATGACACACATTTGATTTACAAAACATGCTTTGAATACTCATACGATGAAGTTCTTACTTTCATTTATTTCTAACGTACACACTGTTGAAACTTTATTTTTCAACTTGTAAACTGTTGAAACTTTATTTTGTTTCTAACATAGAAACAGCTAAAACTTTATTTCTAACGTACACACTGTTAAAACTTTATTTATAACTTGTAAACGGCTGAAACTTTATTTCTAACGCACAAAGCGCCTAAACTTTATTTCCATCATACACACTATTGAAACTTTATTTTAATCTGTAAACTGTTGCAACGATATTTTTCATTTACAACTAGTAGAACGCTGAGTCTAACTTGCAAACTAGTAAATCTTACGATCTTGTCTTACAAACAGTTATACCTTTCTTTCTAGCATATAAACTGTCATACCTCTATTTCTAACACACAAGCAGTTAAAACTTTATTTCTAACTTACAAACAGATAAAACTTTATTCCTAACGTACACACTGTTGAAACTTTATTTTTCAGCTTGTAAACTGTTGAAACTTTGTTTTATTTCTAACATACACACTGTTGAAACTTTATTTTGTTTCTAATATATAAACAGCTAAAACTTTATTTCTAACGTACACACTGTTAAAACTTTATTTTTAACTTGTAAACGGCTGAAACTTTATTTCTAACGCACAAAGCGCTTAAACTTTATTTCCATCATATACACTATTGAAACTTTATTTTAATCTGTAAACTGTTGAAACGATATTTTTCATTTACAACTAGTAGAATGCTGAGTCTAACTTGCAAAGTAGTAAATCTTACGATCTTGTCTTACAAACAATTATACCTTTCTTTCTAGCATATAAACTGTTATACCTCTATTTCTAACATATAAGCAGTTAAAACTTTATTTCTAACTTACAAACAGATAAAACTTTATTCCTAACGTACACACTGTTGAAACTTTATTTTTCAGCTTGTAAACTGCTGAAACTTTGTTTTGTTTCTAACATATGAACAGATAAAACTTTATTTCTAACATACACACTGTTGAAACTTTATTTTTAACTTGTAAACGGTTGAAACTTTATTTCTAACACACATACACATACAAACAGTCATAACTTTATTTCTAACGTGCACACTATTGAAACTTTATTCTAATCTGTAAACTGTTGAAACGATATTTTTCATTTACAACTAGTAGAATGCTGAGTCTAACTTGCAAACTAGTAAATCCTACGATCGTACTTTACAAACAGATAAAACTTTATTTCTAACGTAGACACTGTTGAAACTTTATTTTTAACTTGTAAACGGTTGAAACTTTATTTCTAACGTATACACTATTGAAACTTTATTTTGAACTCTTAAACTGGTGAAACTTTATTTCATTTCTGACATACCAGCAGATAAAACTTTATTCTTAACTTGCCAACTGGTGAAACTTCATTCTATTTCTAACATACAAACAGATAAAACTTTATTCTTAACATACGCACTATTGAAACACTAGTTTTAACTTGCAAACTATTGAAACTTTATTTTTAACTTGTCAACGGTTGAAACTTTGTTTTATTTCTAACATACAAACAGATAAAACTTTATTCTTAACTTGTAAACTGATGAAACCTCATTTTATATCTAACATACAAACAGATAGAACTTTATTCTTAACTTGTAAACTGGTGAAACTTCATTCTATTTATAACATATAAACAGATAGAACTTTATTCTTAACATACACACCATTGAAACTTTATTTTTAACTTGTAAACGGTTGAAACTTTGTTTTATTTCTATCATACAAACAGATAAAACTTTATTCTCAACATACGCACTATTGAAACATTAGTTTTAACTTGCAAACTATTGAAACTTTATTTTTAACTTGCTAACGGTTGAAACTTTGTTTTATTTCTATCATACAAACAGATAAAACTTTATTCTCAACATACGCACTATTGAAACATTAGTTTTAACTTGCAAACTATTGAAACTTTATTTTTAACTTGTAAACTGATGAAACTTCATTTTATTTCTAACATACAAACAGATAGAACTTTAACATTAACTTGTAAACTGGTGAAACTTCATTCTATTTATAACATATAAACAGATAGAACTTTATTCTTAACTTGTAAACTATTGAAACTTTATTTTTAACTCTTAAACTGGTGAAACTTTACTTCATTTCTGACATACAAGCAGATAAAACTTTATTCTTAACTTGTTAACTGGTGAAGCTTCATTTTATTTCTAACATACAAACAGATAAAACTTTATTCTTAACATATGCACTATTGAAACACTAGTTTTAACTTGCAAACTATTGAAACTTTATTTTTAACTTGTAAACGGTTGAAACTTTGTTTTATTTCTATCATACAAACAGATAAAACTTTATTCTCAACATACGCACTATTGAAACATTAGTTTTAACTTGCAAACTATTGAAACTTTATTTTTAACTTGTTAACGGTTGAAACTTTGTTTTATTTCTAACATACAAACAGATACAACTTTATTCTTAACTTGTAAACTGATGAAACTTCATTTTATTTCTAACATATAAACAGATAGAACTTTATTCTTAACATACACACCATTGAAACTTTATTTTTAACTCTTAAACTGGTGAAACTTTACTTCATTTCTGACATACAAGCAGATAAAACTTTATTCTTAACTTGTTAACTGGTGAAGCTTCATTTTATTTCTAACATACAAACAGATAAAACTTTATTCTTAACATATGCACTATTGAAACACTAGTTTTAACTTGCAAACTATTGAAACTTTATTTTTAACTTGTAAACGGTTGAAACTTTGTTTTATTTCTATCATACAAACAGATAAAACTTTATTCTCAACATACGCACTATTGAAACATTAGTTTTAACTTGCAAACTATTGAAACTTTATTTTTAACTTGTTAACGGTTGAAACTTTGTTTTATTTCTAACATACAAACAGATACAACTTTATTCTTAACTTGTAAACTGATGAAACTTCATTTTATTTCTAACATATAAACAGATAGAACTTTATTCTTAACTTGTAAACTGGTGAAACATTAGTTTTAACTTGCAAACTATTGAAACTTTATTCTTAACTTGTAAACTGATGAAACTTCATTCTATTTCTAACATATAAACAGATAGAACTTTATTCTTAACATGTACACTATTGAAACTTTATTCTTAACTTGTAAACTATTGAAACTTTATTTTTAACTTGTAAACGGTTGAAACTCTGTTTTATTTCTAACATACAAACAGATAGAACTTTATTCTTAACTTGTAAACTGATGAAACTTCATTTTATTTCTAACATATAAACAGATAGAACTTTATTCTGAGCTAGTAAACTGGTGAAACTTCATTCTATTTCTAACATATAAACAGATAGAACTTTATTCTTAGCTTGTAAACTGGTGAAACTTCATTCTATTTCAAACATATAAACAGATAGAACTTTATTCTTGACATACACACTATTGAAACTTTATTTTTAACTCTTAAACTGGTGAAGCTTTATTTCATTTCTGACATACAAGCAGATAAAACTTTATTCTTAACTTGTAAACTGGTGAACCCTCATTTTTATTTCTAACATATAAACAGATAGAACTTTATTCTTAACATACACACTATTGAAACTTCATTTTTAACTTGTAAACGGTTGAAACTTTATTTTTAACTTGTAGACTGTTGAAACTTTATTTCTAACTGGTAAACTGTTGAAATGATATCTTTCATTTACAAATAGTAGAACGCTTTGTCCAACTTGTAAACTAGTAAATCTTGTTCGTCATCGAATCTAACTATTTAAATCTTCATCATGGAAATCAATGTTCCACAGTCGGAGTAAAAGTTTGAGATGATACCTCCTGGCAAACTAACTCATGAAGTAGCTTTGCTGTGATACATTTCTATCTGTAAACATATGGTAATGTTAAAGTGAATCTAAAACTTTTCAGCTTATTAATTGTTCATCGTTGCATCAACGCTTTAACTCGTGAAACAGTTATAATTTTATTTTTAATTTACACTTAGTCTAACTTGTAAACTAGTAAATCTTGCGATCTTATTTTTACAAACAGTTACATCTTTATTTCTAACACATACACTATTGAAACTTTATTTCTAACTTGTAAATCTTATGACACTTCATATGGGTGATGATGGTAGATGAAATAGTGTTAAATAAAATTAAGATGGCTTACACTTCTGATACAGGGATAGCAATTGACTGCAATCCATGTGTAAAGAGCTTGTTAGACTACGGATGGGCTTAAGTGGATGATTTAACCATGTATACTTTTTCATTTGGAAATAGTAGCACGCTTAGTCTAACTTGTAAATCTTAAAACATTTCATATGGGCGATGATGATAGATGAAATAGTGTCAAACAAAATTAAGATAGCTTGCACTTCTGATACAGGGATAGCAATCGACTGCGATCCATGTGTAAAGAGCTTGTTAGACTACGGAAGAGAGAAGTGTGTTATGTTGCGTGTGGCACGTGAGTGTCCTCCCATTTCATTCCATTCATCAATTCGTCTCATTGATAGAGACAGGTAGAACTCATGGTTCTCATAACGTATGCAATGGAAAGTTTTAGGCAACCTTCGACAGTTGGCTAAATGTCGCCCTGGCGCGAATGCATACTACGTTGAGACAGAGGCAATCACTTGCAAACATGACGCAGAGAGGTTTAACAAGATTGACCATTGCCGAATGTCCCTTGCGGTATACATAGCTACGGGTTTCACCGCCGCCCTTTACAGGAACGCCCGTCGAAAGGAAGTATTACACCGAACTTCATTTGCAACGTTCAAGTTGACTGATAGCAGATTCAACTTAATGATAGTATTCGCCAGTCCGAAGACTGCCCAGGGCAAACCGCGAGGAGGTTCTATCATGTCTTGCCCCATGGTGGCCCTTAAGAGAGCCGATGGTTCGTTCTCGGGAGTAACGTCATCTTACACCCTACCAATTCTACTGAGAGAGTCTTTGACTCTCTCTTTGGTAGCACTGTCGACTTCCACACTAACTGGTACATGGCTAAAAAGTGGAATGTAGCACCATTCCGTTGGATTGACAGCAGTTGCTGTCATCGGATTGCCAATCCGAGCAAGATTATTAAAAACTCTGTCTTGCTCCTCTAGCCTGACAAACTCCTCAAATAAATTTCGCGGCCTTAACTGCGGTCCGCGAGGAGAGCTGACTTGACTGTTCGGCGTCTGCATGATTGAAATGAAATGAAATGAGAGGCAGTGGTTTATATACCCTCTAACACGACGCAACGTTCAAGTTGACTGATAGCAGATTCAACTTAATGATAGTATTCGCCAGTCTAAAGACTGCCCAGGGCAAAGCGCGTGGAGGCTCTATCATGTCTTGCCCCATAGTGGTCGATTATACGGTAGTGTGTTAGTAGATTTCAATCGCTGAAAAAGGGAAGATGAGAATCATTTCATTTGTCTCATCAACGTTTATCATGGGAGCAATCATTGAAGGGACATCTAATGAATTACATTTCACTCTACTCCATATCATAAAGACTAACCTTTGTCGAATGGCTGAAGTACTCTGACCTGGCGAGAGAAAACGTCACGTTGAGTATGAAGTCGAACGCCCAACATGAGCAACGGCTCAGAGGTTTCGGTCTAACAAACGACGAACAACCCGTGCAACACAATCCCTCTACGGCAGTACCCGCCGTCCCGAAGGAACGCTCGAGCAAAGGAGGTATTACAGCGATGATGTGCTTTATGAGCAGAAGTGAATCTCTTGATAGCAAGAGACTATTCAACTAGATAGCAAGTCAAAACAACCTGATAGCAGGACAAATGTATAGTCAGTAAATGTAAAGGTGTTATAGGATTCGGGTTGAATCCATCTCACACATCTATTTTACTAAGTTTTAATTGTAGACTCTCCCTCTGTGTTCACATCCGAAGATGCTGTCGGGCTTGGGACCGATCTAGCCACATTAAGAGTGGCCTTTAAAAAGGCCGTTTGGTGCGTTCACAAGAAATAGCTTTCTTTTACTTCTTTATGGCTCCTGAAATGAAAGAAGTAAGAGTTGGAAAGATGGCATGATGATATATCTCAGTCATTATACTCACGATACTTGTATGGCTTTGAACAAGCTATGTGGATGTCGTCGGTGTGTTGAATATTTACATGGTAGCAACGGACATCCGCACAGCTGTAGCACTCCTGAGTGTCGTCGTTGCTTATATTTAGATATACAATTGGTTTGTCAGGGACGACACCTGCGATGGGGATGTGCATAGTTGTGAGAGATTTCACCTTCTCACACTCCTTCAAACGCGCCAACTCATTCTTCAACAAACTCACTTCCTCAAGCGCCGCTTCCTTCAGCATGCGCTCCTCACTTCGCTCTCGATCACACTTCTCAAACTTCATCACCGCCTCTTCCTTCAACTTTCTCTCCTTCACCATACTCTCTTTTGCAGCCGCACACTCCCTTAACTTTTGAGTCACACTCTCAGCATTCAACTTCAAACTATCACGCTCAGCAGTCACCTCTTTCAGCGTACTCTTCAGCGATCTCACTCTTCCTTCTAACTTTGTACACTCATGCCTCACATTCGTATAAGCACGCACATCATCCCTCGACAGCACAACTTCACACGGAACAGTCGACCTCTCAACTTTCTCAACGCACCTCGGTGAAGGTCTAGGCGTTGATTGTGCCAACACCTCGGGTACTGGCACAATCGCCCTCACAGCTTTCTCAAGCTCACGCTCAGCAGCAGCAACACTCGAATCATCATTCATACATTCATCATCCGATGAAATCCAACTCACCGACATCACTCTACTCTTTTTGGAAGTACTCGCATCCAAATCTACATCACTCACAACACGCTTTTCAACATTTACCACCTCTACTGGTGGCAAACGAGCACACATTCCCTCCTCATACAGCATTCCCTGCTCACCACACATCATCTTCTTCATCAAAACTTTCGAAATTTTTCTGAATACACACTTCGAGTGCAACTCACTGAAGGCATCATTCCTTTCATCACACCTCACATTACACCACACACAAAACCACACCTTAACCGCAACACTATGCGCAGCATTCTTTTTATGGTGAAGGTGAAAATTCTCACCCCTAAACACATCCCCACAACTGCATTTAAAAAATTGTAGGCGTTTATTCACGTCTTTGGTCATTTTTCACTGCAAAGAAAAATGAGAAAGTTTGATATCAAACCTGAGCAGAGCGCAACGTATAGAAATAAAATGTCAGTAAATGTGAAGATTATGTTTTCAAAGTCATACTGTAATGCTATCATTACTTGAGGATAGACAAGTTAAGCTGATGAATCCGTTACAGGTATTACTCAGAGGGGATCTTATCCCAACTCCAAGGCCTCGGCTGAGGAATGATAGATTTGAGTGTAGTGAGTGGCACTCGATCCCGTCGACAGCCCGAAGGCCTTGTACTGATCACTAGGGAAGTGAGAGATCTTCCCCGATACCCGCTCTTTACAGCTGAAGACATCATTGTCACTGCCCCGAAGTGGTAACAGGAACGCCGAGTCAAAGGTAGTGAACAGTAGCTGGGATCTAACCCCTCAAAGCTGCCTTAGACTTAGTTAAATTTGAAATCTGATAGCAGATTTGAACTCAGCATACTTGAAAACCTTGAGGAAACATCCCAAGTTGTTGCTTTGATCTGCTTGATAGCAAGCCGTAGAGAGCTTGATTCACCAGCGTTTTGCAATGGAGATGTTTAGAGGCCACCCATGACAAGATAGCTAAGACTCAACCGATTGGCGTTCAAAGTGCTACGTTGAGAGCTGTGTCAAATGCCCAACATGAGACATGAGTTGTCCCAGCGGTTACGGTCTTAAATATGACACATTCCCTTGCCACACTTATCACTACGGCATCGTCCGCCGTCCCGAAGGAACACCCTGTCAGTGGAATATTACAGCAAAACTCTCCATGTCTTGCTCGCTTTCAGTGAAAAGCCGCTTATACCATGAGAAGACTGGCTCAGACATCATTAAAAATGCTTTCATTGACTTCAGCAGGGTCGAAAACCCCAGAAAACCTCCAAAACTAGTGAATTTAAATTTTTCAACTTTTTAGCACTACTTATAAAATTTTATAAGTAGTCCATCACTTAGGGCAGGTCAATAGCGACCGAACCTTTTTTGAATCAAGTCAAACGGACTTGTAGAAGCAAAGTTACGAGCCTTTAAAGTTTTGGAGTCTTTTATGGCCTGGAGACGAAGGCCATCTCCTGGCGAACCTCTAAGTCTGACGGCTTAGCTGATATCAGCAATGAAATTTTCTAAGTCGGTTTCTTACAGAAACTTGGAATTTGGAATGTCCGAAGCTATCATCGGAGCTCAGAGAGACGACCTACCTCTGACAATCGTTCTCCTCTAAATGACAAGTCTCCGTCGGTTCCCAGCTTATATAGTGTGTGACGATCAGCTGATGACGTAATACCCATCATCCAAACACTAAAAATCCCGTCTATCTCCGGTTCTAGTGCTCCGATTGAGCTGGAAATACACTATTTCCATGTAGAATTTGACGCTGAATCCGAATCTGGCCTCCGTTTTCCCATCCGATGCTTCGTTTTGGCTCTACAGTAGGCAGCCATCGCAAAAATTCTAACTCTGTCGTTTTTTCGAAAAATGTTGAAAATTTTTCTCGCCGATTGACTTGAAACTCTCCGATTGACTTGAAACTCACCATACAGATAAAGAATTTGACGCTTATTCCAAATCTGAAATCCGTTTTCTCATCCGATGCTTCGTTTTGAAGCTAGAGCCCAAAACGTCCCAAATTCTAACTCTGTCGTTTTTTGCCAATGTCCCAAAATCTTAAATGGCGTCTCACATCTAAACGAAGACAGATAGGAACAAGCCGATTCTTTCACTGAATTTGTCTCACTCTTAGCTTTCAAACGAGCTATCGCACGACAAAATCCGTCCACTGGAAGCCAAAATCGAAGCAAGTTGTCCAGAGGGGGGGGGACGTCAGTGAAAATTTTTTCTCTCCGATTGAGCTGGAAATACACCATTTCCATGTAGAATTTGACGCTGAATCCGAATCTGGCCTCCGTTTTCCCATCCGATGCTTCGTTTTGGCTCTACAGTAGGCAGCCATCGCAAAAATTCTAACTCTGTCGTTTTTTCGAAAAATGTTGAAAATTTTTTCTCTCCGATTGACTTGAAACTCACCATACAGATAAAGAATTTGACGCTGATTCCAAATCTGAAATCCGTTTTCTCATCCGATGCTTCGTTTTGAAGCTAGAGCCCAAAACGTCCCAAATTCTAACTCTGTCGTTTTTTGCCAATGTCCCAAAATCTTAAATGGCGTCTCACATCTAAACGAAGACAGATAGGAACAAGCCGATTCTTTCACTGAATTTGTCTCACTCTTAGCTTTCAAACGAGCTATCGCACGACAAAATCCGTCCACTGGAAGCCAAAATCGAAGCAAGTTGTCCAGAGGGGGGGGGGGGACGTCAGTGAAAATTTTTTCTCTCCGATTGAGCTGGAAATACACCATTTCCATGTAGAATTTGACGCTGAATCCGAATCTGGCCTCCGTTTTCCCATCCGATGCTTCGTTTTGGCTCTACAGTAGGCAGCCATCGCAAAAATTCTAACTCTGTCGTTTTTTCGAAAAATGTTGAAAATTTTTTCTCTCCGATTGACTTGAAACTCACCATACAGATAAAGAATTTGACGCTTATTCCAAATCTGAAATCCGTTTTCTCATCCGATGCTTCGTTTTGAAGCTAGAGCCCAAAACGTCCCAAATTCTAACTCTGTCGTTTTTTGCCAATGTCCCAAAATCTTAAATGGCGTCTCACATCTAAACGAAGACAGATAGGAACAAGCCGATTCTTTCACTGAATTTGTCTCACTCTTAGCTTTCAAACGAGCTATCGCACGACAAAATCCGTCCACTGGAAGCCAAAATCGAAGCAAGCTGTCCAGAGGGGGGGGACGTCAGCCGAAAATTTTTTCTCTCCGATTTCGCTGGAAACATCCTTCCTAACCCAAAATTTCACGTAGATTCCGAATCTGACCTCCGTTTTCTCATCCGAGGCTTCGTTTGGGCCCTACACACCAAAACGTCCCACATTTTAACTCTGCCAAAATTTTGAAGAAACAGTTTTTCTCGCCGATTGAGCTGGAAATCACATCACAGATGCAGAATTTTACGCTGAATCCGAATCTGGCCACCGTTTCACCATCCAAGACAACCTAGGCGGTCGCCCACGTCAACCTAGACGGTCGCCCACGTCAACCTAGACGGTCGCCCACGTCAACCTGGACGGTCGCCCAAGTCAACCAGGCGGTCGGACCAACTCACTCGAGTCTCACACTCTGTCGTTGCAGAGGGGGGGGGAGTCAGCGAACATGTTGTGAACCCACCTGGCCGGCACACCACGACAGACCACAACCTCTGTCGTTCCAGAGGGGGGGAGGGGGGGCGCGCTGTGTTTATTCTGGACCTTTTATTACTACTGCTGTTCTCAAGGAACGGTTGGTGGCCCTAACATATTCTCCATCATGACAGACGATCTTCGTGCCAAGCATGATATTGCTAAAATCATAAAATATTCGGATGATAGTACAATTATTGTGCCATGCTACAAAAATCCAGATAATCAACAACAAAGCCATCTACAGAGTGAATTCAACAACATACTAAATTGGTCAGAAATCAACTTCTTCAAGATAAATATGGCAAAAAGCAAGCAAATGCGATTTTCATTGAATTATTTGAATGACTGCCAATGCAATGATGTGTCTCTAGCTAATACTAATAGCATGAATATTCTTGGGATAAAATTCCAAGCAAAGTGCAATTTTACTAATCATGTGCATGAGTTAATAGGACGCTTAAAATCATCTTTGTATGTCTTGAAGGATCTCCGCTTACAAAACGTGCCCACAAAGCATGTCAATCGGATGTTTGACTCCATTATTCTGTCCAGAATCCGATATGGAATTTCTGTATATGGAAGTGATGATGGAGCCATCACTCGAGTTGATAAATTTTTAGACAGCTGTTTCCGCTACCATTTTACAACTTGTCAGTATTCTGCGAGAGACCTTCTAGCAGAAGAAGATACAAGAATTGGAAAATCCATAATGAAGAATACCATTCATCCTCTACATGCCGTCCTAGACCAAAATAGAAAAAAGTATCAAACACGTCATAACTACAAATTTTCAAGACCAATGACAAATACTATAAAATTTCAAAGATCCTTTTGTAACCGTGTTTTGTGTCTTCCGATAACTTAAACATATCTTTGTGAGAAAGATGAAAATCCTGTATTTGGTTTTTCAATATAAATTTTCATAGTTCATAGTTCATAGTTCTCTCTCTCTCTCTCTCTCTCTCTCTCTCTCTCTCTCTCTCTCTCTCTCTCTCTCTCTCTCTCTCTCTCTCTCTCTCTCTCTCACTCTCTCTCTCTCTCTCTCTCTCTCTCTCTCTCTCTCTCTCTCTCTCTCTCTCTCTCTCTCTCTCTCTCTCTCTCTCTCTCGCTCTCGCTCTCTCTCTCTCGCTCTCTCGCTCGCTCTCTCGCTCCCTCTCTCTCGCTCCCTCTCTCTCTCTCTCTCTCTCTCTCTCTCTCTCGCTCTCTCTCTCTCTCTCTCTCTCTCTCTCTCTCTCTCTCTCTCTCTCTCTCTCTCTCTCTCTCTCTCTCTCTCTCTCTCTCTCTCTCTCTCTCTCTCGCTCTCTCTCTCTCTCTCTCTCTCTCTCTCTCTCTCTCTCTCTCTCTCTCTCTCTCTCTCTCTCTCTCTCTCTCTCTCTCTCTCTCTCTCTCTCTCTCTCTCTCTCTCTCTCTCTCTCTCTATTTTTTTCTCTCTATTTCTCTATCTATAAATTTCCTTCTTTCATCGAAAGTGAAACTATTCGAAATTGGCTTTTTGACTTCAACATAAACAGGTTTCAGCGCTTGCATTGGAATAATAAGTTCTATTCATTTCAGCCAATCAATTTGGGCTGTTCTCAAGGAACGGTTGGTGGCCCTAACATATTCTCCATCATGACAGACGATCTTCGTGCCAAGCATGATATTGCTAAAATCATAAAATATTCGGATGATAGTACAATTATTGTGCCATGCTACAAAAATCCAGATAATCAACAACAAAGCCATCTACAGAGTGAATTCAACAACATACTAAATTGGTCAGAAATCAACTTCTTCAAGATAAATATGGCAAAAAGCAAGCAAATGTGATTTTCATTGAATTATTTGAATGACTGCCAATGCAATGATGTGTCTCTAGCTAATACTAATAGCATGAATATTCTTGGGATAAAATTCCAAGCAAATTGCAATTTTACTAATCATGTGCATGAGTTAATAGGACGCTTAAAATCATCTTTGTATGTCTTGAAGGATCTCCGCTTACAAAACGAAGCATGTCAATCGGATGTTTGACTCCATTATTCTGTCCAGAATCCGATATGGAATTTCTGTATATGGAAGTGATGATGGAGCCATCACTCGAGTTGATAAATTTTTAGACAGCTGTTTCCGCTACCATTTTACAACTTGTCAGTATTCTGCGAGAAACCTTCTAGCAGAAGAAGATACAAGAATTGGAAAATCCATAATGAAGAATACCATTCATCCTCTACATGCCGTCCTAGACCAAAATAGAAAAAAGTATCAAACACGTCATAACTACAAATTTTCAAGAACAATGACAAATACTATAAAATTTCAAAGATCCTTTTGTAACCGTGTTTTGTGTCTTCCGATAACTTAAACATATCTTTGTGAGAAAGATGAAAATCCTGTATTTGGTTTTTCAATATAAATTTTCATAGTTCATAGTTCATCTCTCTCTCTCTCTCTCTCTCTCTCTCTCTCTCTCTCTCTCTCTCTCTCTCTCTCTCTCTCTCTCTCTCTCTCTCTCTCTCTCTCTCCTCTCTCTCTCTCTCTCTCTCTCTCTCTCTCTCTCTCTCTCTCTCTCTCTCTCTCTATTTCTCTATCTATAAATTTCCTTCTTTCATCGAAAGTGAAACTATTCGAAATTGGCTTTTTGACTTCAACATAAACAGGTTTCAGCGCTTGCATTGGAATAATAAGTTCTATTCATTTCAGCCAATCAATTTGGGCTGTTCTCAAGGAACGGTTGGTGGCCCTAACATATTCTCCATCATGACAGACGATCTTCGTGCCAAGCATGATATTGCTAAAATCATAAAATATTCGGATGATAGTACAATTATTGTGCCATGCTACAAAAATCCAGATAATCAACAACAAAGCCATCTACAGAGTGAATTCAACAACATACTAAATTGGTCAGAAATCAACTTCTTCAAGATAAATATGGCAAAAAGCAAGCAAATGTGATTTTCATTGAATTATTTGAATGACTGCCAATGCAATGATGTGTCTCTAGCTAATACTAATAGCATGAATATTCTTGGGATAAAATTCCAAGCAAATTGCAATTTTACTAATCATGTGCATGAGTTAATAGGACGCTTAAAATCATCTTTGTATGTCTTGAAGGATCTCCGCTTACAAAACGAAGCATGTCAATCGGATGTTTGACTCCATTATTCTGTCCAGAATCCGATATGGAATTTCTGTATATGGAAGTGATGATGGAGCCATCACTCGAGTTGATAAATTTTTAGACAGCTGTTTCCGCTACCATTTTACAACTTGTCAGTATTCTGCGAGAAACCTTCTAGCAGAAGAAGATACAAGAATTGGAAAATCCATAATGAAGAATACCATTCATCCTCTACATGCCGTCCTAGACCAAAATAGAAAAAAGTATCAAACACGTCATAACTACAAATTTTCAAGACCAATGACAAATACTATAAAATTTCAAAGATCCTTTTGTAACCGTGTTTTGTGTCTTCCGATAACTTAAACATATCTTTGTGAGAAAGATGAAAATCCTGTATTTGGTTTTTCAATATAAATTTTCATAGTTCATAGTTCATAGTTCTCTCTCTCTCTCTCTCTCTCTCTCTCTCTCTCTCTCTCTCTCTCTCTCTCTCTCTCTCTCTCTCTCTCTCTCTCTCTCTCTCTCTCTCTCTCTCTCTCTCTCTCTCTCTCTCTCTCTCTCTATTTCTCTATCTATAAATTTCCTTCTTTCATCGAAAGTGAAACTATTCGAAATTGGCTTTTTGACTTCAACATAAACAGGTTTCAGCGCTTGCATTGGAATAATAAGTTCTATTCATTTCAGCCAATCAATTTGGGCTGTTCTCAAGGAACGGTTGGTGGCCCTAACATATTCTCCATCATGACAGACGATCTTCGTGCCAAGCATGATATTGCTAAAATCATAAAATATTCGGATGATAGTACAATTATTGTTCCAATGCTACAAAAATCCAGATAATCAACAACAAAGCCATCTACAGAGTGAATTCAACAACATACTAAATTGGTCAGAAATCAACTTCTTCAAGATAAATATGGCAAAAAGCAAGCAAATGCGATTTTCATTGAATTATTTGAATGACTGCCAATGCAATGATGTGTCTCTAGCTAATACTAATAGCATGAATATTCTTGGGATAAAATTCCAAGCAAATTGCAATTTTACTAATCATGTGCATGAGTTAATAGGACGCTTAAAATCATCTTTGTATGTCTTGAAGGATCTCCGCTTACAAAACGTGCCCACAAAGCATGTCAATCGGATGTTTGACTCCATTATTCTGTCCAGAATCCGATATGGAATTTCTGTATATGGAAGTGATGATGGAGCCATCACTCGAGTTGATAAATTTTTAGACAGCTGTTTCCGCTACCATTTTACAACTTGTCAGTATTCTGCGAGAAACCTTCTAGCAGAAGAAGATACAAGAATTGGAAAATCCATAATGAAGAATACCATTCATCCTCTACATGCCGTCCTAGACCAAAATAGAAAAAAGTATCAAACACGTCATAACTACAAATTTTCAAGACCAATGACAAATACTATAAAATTTCAAAGATCCTTTTGTAACCGTGTTTTGTGTCTTCCGATAACTTAAACATATCTTTGTGAGAAAGATGAAAATCCTGTATTTGGTTTTTCAATATAAATTTTCATAGTTCATAGTTCATAGTTCTCTCTCTCTCTCTCTCTCTCTATTTTTTTCTCTCTATTTCTCTATCTATAAATTTCCTTCTTTCATCGAAAGTGAAACTATTCGAAATTGGCTTTTTGACTTCAACATAAACAGGTTTCAGCGCTTGCATTGGAATAATAAGTTCTATTCATTTCAGCCAATCAATTTGGGCTGTTCTCAAGGAACGGTTGGTGGCCCTAACATATTCTCCATCATGACAGACGATCTTCGTGCCAAGCATGATATTGCTAAAATCATAAAATATTCGGATGATAGTACAATTATTGTGCCATGCTACAAAAATCCAGATAATCAACAACAAAGCCATCTACAGAGTGAATTCAACAACATACTAAATTGGTCAGAAATCAACTTCTTCAAGATAAATATGGCAAAAAGCAAGCAAATGCGATTTTCATTGAATTATTTGAATGACTGCCAATGCAATGATGTGTCTCTAGCTAATACTAATAGCATGAATATTCTTGGGATAAAATTCCAAGCAAATTGCAATTTTACTAATCATGTGCATGAGTTAATAGGACGCTTAAAATCATCTTTGTATGTCTTGAAGGATCTCCGCTTACAAAACGTGCCCACAAAGCATGTCAATCGGATGTTTGACTCCATTATTCTGTCCAGAATCCGATATGGAATTTCTGTATATGGAAGTGATGATGGAGCCATCACTCGAGTTGATAAATTTTTAGACAGCTGTTTCCGCTACCATTTTACAACTTGTCAGTATTCTGCGAGAAACCTTCTAGCAGAAGAAGATACAAGAATTGGAAAATCCATAATGAAGAATACCATTCATCCTCTACATGCCGTCCTAGACCAAAATAGAAAAAAGTATCAAACACGTCATAACTACAAATTTTCAAGACCAATGACAAATACTATAAAATTTCAAAGATCCTTTTGTAACCGTGTTTTGTGTCTTCCGATAACTTAAACATATCTTTGTGAGAAAGATGAAAATCCTGTATTTGGTTTTTCAATATAAATTTTCATAGTTCATAGTTCATAGTTCTCTCTCTCTCTCTCTCTCTCTCTCTCTCTCTCTCTCTCTCTCTCTCTCTCTCTCTCTCTCTCTCTCTCTCTCTCTCTCTCTCTCTCTCTCTCTCTATTTTTTTCTCTCTATTTCTCTATCTATAAATTTCCTTCTTTCATCGAAAGTGAAACTATTCGAAATTGGCTTTTTGACTTCAACATAAACAGGTTTCAGCGCTTGCATTGGAATAATAAGTTCTATTCATTTCAGCCAATCAATTTGGGCTGTTCTCAAGGAACGGTTGGTGGCCCTAACATATTCTCCATCATGACAGACGATCTTCGTGCCAAGCATGATATTGCTAAAATCATAAAATATTCGGATGATAGTACAATTATTGTGCCATGCTACAAAAATCCAGATAATCAACAACAAAGCCATCTACAGAGTGAATTCAACAACATACTAAATTGGTCAGAAATCAACTTCTTCAAGATAAATATGGCAAAAAGCAAGCAAATGCGATTTTCATTGAATTATTTGAATGACTGCCAATGCAATGATGTGTCTCTAGCTAATACTAATAGCATGAATATTCTTGGGATAAAATTCCAAGCAAATTGCAATTTTACTAATCATGTGCATGAGTTAATAGGACGCTTAAAATCATCTTTGTATGTCTTGAAGGATCTCCGCTTACAAAACGTGCCCACAAAGCATGTCAATCGGATGTTTGACTCCATTATTCTGTCCAGAATCCGATATGGAATTTCTGTATATGGAAGTGATGATGGAGCCATCACTCGAGTTGATAAATTTTTAGACAGCTGTTTCCGCTACCATTTTACAACTTGTCAGTATTCTGCGAGAAACCTTCTAGCAGAAGAAGATACAAGAATTGGAAAATCCATAATGAAGAATACCATTCATCCTCTACATGCCGTCCTAGACCAAAATAGAAAAAAGTATCAAACACGTCATAACTACAAATTTTCAAGACCAATGACAAATACTATAAAATTTCAAAGATCCTTTTGTAACCGTGTTTTGTGTCTTCCGATAACTTAAACATATCTTTGTGAGAAAGATGAAAATCCTGTATTTGGTTTTTCAATATAAATTTTCATAGTTCATAGTTCATAGTTCTCTCTCTCTCTCTCTCTCTCTCTCTCTCTCTCTCTCTCTCTCTCTCTCTCTCTCTCTCTCTCTCTCTCTCTCTCTCTCTCTCTCTCTCTCTCTCTCTCTCTCTCTCTCTCTCTCTCTCTCTCTCTCTCTCTCTCTCTCTCTCTCTCTATTTTTTTCTCTCTATTTCTCTATCTATAAATTTCCTTCTTTCATCGAAAGTGAAACTATTCGAAATTGGCTTTTTGACTTCAACATAAACAGGTTTCAGCGCTTGCATTGGAATAATAAGTTCTATTCATTTCAGCCAATCAATTTGGGCTGTTCTCAAGGAACGGTTGGTGGCCCTAACATATTCTCCATCATGACAGACGATCTTCGTGCCAAGCATGATATTGCTAAAATCATAAAATATTCGGATGATAGTACAATTATTGTGCCATGCTACAAAAATCCAGATAATCAACAACAAAGCCATCTACAGAGTGAATTCAACAACATACTAAATTGGTCAGAAATCAACTTCTTCAAGATAAATATGGCAAAAAGCAAGCAAATGCGATTTTCATTGAATTATTTGAATGACTGCCAATGCAATGATGTGTCTCTAGCTAATACTAATAGCATGAATATTCTTGGGATAAAATTCCAAGCAAATTGCAATTTTACTAATCATGTGCATGAGTTAATAGGACGCTTAAAATCATCTTTGTATGTCTTGAAGGATCTCCGCTTACAAAACGTGCCCACAAAGCATGTCAATCGGATGTTTGACTCCATTATTCTGTCCAGAATCCGATATGGAATTTCTGTATATGGAAGTGATGATGGAGCCATCACTCGAGTTGATAAATTTTTAGACAGCTGTTTCCGCTACCATTTTACAACTTGTCAGTATTCTGCGAGAAACCTTCTAGCAGAAGAAGATACAAGAATTGGAAAATCCATAATGAAGAATACCATTCATCCTCTACATGCCGTCCTAGACCAAAATAGAAAAAAGTATCAAACACGTCATAACTACAAATTTTCAAGACCAATGACAAATACTATAAAATTTCAAAGATCCTTTTGTAACCGTGTTTTGTGTCTTCCGATAACTTAAACATATCTTTGTGAGAAAGATGAAAATCCTGTATTTGGTTTTTCAATATAAATTTTCATAGTTCATAGTTCATAGTTCTCTCTCTCTCTCTCTCTCTATTTTTTTCTCTCTATTTCTCTATCTATAAATTTCCTTCTTTCATCGAAAGTGAAACTATTCGAAATTGGCTTTTTGACTTCAACATAAACAGGTTTCAGCGCTTGCATTGGAATAATAAGTTCTATTCATTTCAGCCAATCAATTTGGGCTGTTCTCAAGGAACGGTTGGTGGCCCTAACATATTCTCCATCATGACAGACGATCTTCGTGCCAAGCATGATATTGCTAAAATCATAAAATATTCGGATGATAGTACAATTATTGTGCCATGCTACAAAAATCCAGATAATCAACAACAAAGCCATCTACAGAGTGAATTCAACAACATACTAAATTGGTCAGAAATCAACTTCTTCAAGATAAATATGGCAAAAAGCAAGCAAATGCGATTTTCATTGAATTATTTGAATGACTGCCAATGCAATGATGTGTCTCTAGCTAATACTAATAGCATGAATATTCTTGGGATAAAATTCCAAGCAAATTGCAATTTTACTAATCATGTGCATGAGTTAATAGGACGCTTAAAATCATCTTTGTATGTCTTGAAGGATCTCCGCTTACAAAACGTGCCCACAAAGCATGTCAATCGGATGTTTGACTCCATTATTCTGTCCAGAATCCGATATGGAATTTCTGTATATGGAAGTGATGATGGAGCCATCACTCGAGTTGATAAATTTTTAGACAGCTGTTTCCGCTACCATTTTACAACTTGTCAGTATTCTGCGAGAAACCTTCTAGCAGAAGAAGATACAAGAATTGGAAAATCCATAATGAAGAATACCATTCATCCTCTACATGCCGTCCTAGACCAAAATAGAAAAAAGTATCAAACACGTCATAACTACAAATTTTCAAGACCAATGACAAATACTATAAAATTTCAAAGATCCTTTTGTAACCGTGTTTTGTGTCTTCCGATAACTTAAACATATCTTTGTGAGAAAGATGAAAATCCTGTATTTGGTTTTTCAATATAAATTTTCATAGTTCATAGTTCATAGTTCTCTCTCTCTCTCTCTCTCTATTTTTTTCTCTCTATTTCTCTATCTATAAATTTCCTTCTTTCATCGAAAGTGAAACTATTCGAAATTGGCTTTTTGACTTCAACATAAACAGGTTTCAGCGCTTGCATTGGAATAATAAGTTCTATTCATTTCAGCCAATCAATTTGGGCTGTTCTCAAGGAACGGTTGGTGGCCCTAACATATTCTCCATCATGACAGACGATCTTCGTGCCAAGCATGATATTGCTAAAATCATAAAATATTCGGATGATAGTACAATTATTGTGCCATGCTACAAAAATCCAGATAATCAACAACAAAGCCATCTACAGAGTGAATTCAACAACATACTAAATTGGTCAGAAATCAACTTCTTCAAGATAAATATGGCAAAAAGCAAGCAAATGCGATTTTCATTGAATTATTTGAATGACTGCCAATGCAATGATGTGTCTCTAGCTAATACTAATAGCATGAATATTCTTGGGATAAAATTCCAAGCAAATTGCAATTTTACTAATCATGTGCATGAGTTAATAGGACGCTTAAAATCATCTTTGTATGTCTTGAAGGATCTCCGCTTACAAAACGTGCCCACAAAGCATGTCAATCGGATGTTTGACTCCATTATTCTGTCCAGAATCCGATATGGAATTTCTGTATATGGAAGTGATGATGGAGCCATCACTCGAGTTGATAAATTTTTAGACAGCTGTTTCCGCTACCATTTTACAACTTGTCAGTATTCTGCGAGAAACCTTCTAGCAGAAGAAGATACAAGAATTGGAAAATCCATAATGAAGAATACCATTCATCCTCTACATGCCGTCCTAGACCAAAATAGAAAAAAGTATCAAACACGTCATAACTACAAATTTTCAAGACCAATGACAAATACTATAAAATTTCAAAGATCCTTTTGTAACCGTGTTTTGTGTCTTCCGATAACTTAAACATATCTTTGTGAGAAAGATGAAAATCCTGTATTTGGTTTTTCAATATAAATTTTCATAGTTCATAGTTCATAGTTCTCTCTCTCTCTCTCTCTATTTTTTTCTCTCTATTTCTCTATCTATAAATTTCCTTCTTTCATCGAAAGTGAAACTATTCGAAATTGGCTTTTTGACTTCAACATAAACAGGTTTCAGCGCTTGCATTGGAATAATAAGTTCTATTCATTTCAGCCAATCAATTTGGGCTGTTCTCAAGGAACGGTTGGTGGCCCTAACATATTCTCCATCATGACAGACGATCTTCGTGCCAAGCATGATATTGCTAAAATCATAAAATATTCGGATGATAGTACAATTATTGTGCCATGCTACAAAAATCCAGATAATCAACAACAAAGCCATCTACAGAGTGAATTCAACAACATACTAAATTGGTCAGAAATCAACTTCTTCAAGATAAATATGGCAAAAAGCAAGCAAATGCGATTTTCATTGAATTATTTGAATGACTGCCAATGCAATGATGTGTCTCTAGCTAATACTAATAGCATGAATATTCTTGGGATAAAATTCCAAGCAAATTGCAATTTTACTAATCATGTGCATGAGTTAATAGGACGCTTAAAATCATCTTTGTATGTCTTGAAGGATCTCCGCTTACAAAACGTGCCCACAAAGCATGTCAATCGGATGTTTGACTCCATTATTCTGTCCAGAATCCGATATGGAATTTCTGTATATGGAAGTGATGATGGAGCCATCACTCGAGTTGATAAATTTTTAGACAGCTGTTTCCGCTACCATTTTACAACTTGTCAGTATTCTGCGAGAAACCTTCTAGCAGAAGAAGATACAAGAATTGGAAAATCCATAATGAAGAATACCATTCATCCTCTACATGCCGTCCTAGACCAAAATAGAAAAAAGTATCAAACACGTCATAACTACAAATTTTCAAGACCAATGACAAATACTATAAAATTTCAAAGATCCTTTTGTAACCGTGTTTTGTGTCTTCCGATAACTTAAACATATCTTTGTGAGAAAGATGAAAATCCTGTATTTGGTTTTTCAATATAAATTTTCATAGTTCATAGTTCATAGTTCTCTCTCTCTCTCTCTCTCTCTATTTTTTTCTCTCTATTTCTCTATCTATAAATTTCCTTCTTTCATCGAAAGTGAAACTATTCGAAATTGGCTTTTTGACTTCAACATAAACAGGTTTCAGCGCTTGCATTGGAATAATAAGTTCTATTCATTTCAGCCAATCAATTTGGGCTGTTCTCAAGGAACGGTTGGTGGCCCTAACATATTCTCCATCATGACAGACGATCTTCGTGCCAAGCATGATATTGCTAAAATCATAAAATATTCGGATGATAGTACAATTATTGTGCCATGCTACAAAAATCCAGATAATCAACAACAAAGCCATCTACAGAGTGAATTCAACAACATACTAAATTGGTCAGAAATCAACTTCTTCAAGATAAATATGGCAAAAAGCAAGCAAATGCGATTTTCATTGAATTATTTGAATGACTGCCAATGCAATGATGTGTCTCTAGCTAATACTAATAGCATGAATATTCTTGGGATAAAATTCCAAGCAAATTGCAATTTTACTAATCATGTGCATGAGTTAATAGGACGCTTAAAATCATCTTTGTATGTCTTGAAGGATCTCCGCTTACAAAACGTGCCCACAAAGCATGTCAATCGGATGTTTGACTCCATTATTCTGTCCAGAATCCGATATGGAATTTCTGTATATGGAAGTGATGATGGAGCCATCACTCGAGTTGATAAATTTTTAGACAGCTGTTTCCGCTACCATTTTACAACTTGTCAGTATTCTGCGAGAAACCTTCTAGCAGAAGAAGATACAAGAATTGGAAAATCCATAATGAAGAATACCATTCATCCTCTACATGCCGTCCTAGACCAAAATAGAAAAAAGTATCAAACACGTCATAACTACAAATTTTCAAGACCAATGACAAATACTATAAAATTTCAAAGATCCTTTTGTAACCGTGTTTTGTGTCTTCCGATAACTTAAACATATCTTTGTGAGAAAGATGAAAATCCTGTATTTGGTTTTTCAATATAAATTTTCATAGTTCATAGTTCATAGTTCTCTCTCTCTCTCTCTCTCTATTTTTTTCTCTCTATTTCTCTATCTATAAATTTCCTTCTTTCATCGAAAGTGAAACTATTCGAAATTGGCTTTTTGACTTCAACATAAACAGGTTTCAGCGCTTGCATTGGAATAATAAGTTCTATTCATTTCAGCCAATCAATTTGGGCTGTTCTCAAGGAACGGTTGGTGGCCCTAACATATTCTCCATCATGACAGACGATCTTCGTGCCAAGCATGATATTGCTAAAATCATAAAATATTCGGATGATAGTACAATTATTGTGCCATGCTACAAAAATCCAGATAATCAACAACAAAGCCATCTACAGAGTGAATTCAACAACATACTAAATTGGTCAGAAATCAACTTCTTCAAGATAAATATGGCAAAAAGCAAGCAAATGCGATTTTCATTGAATTATTTGAATGACTGCCAATGCAATGATGTGTCTCTAGCTAATACTAATAGCATGAATATTCTTGGGATAAAATTCCAAGCAAATTGCAATTTTACTAATCATGTGCATGAGTTAATAGGACGCTTAAAATCATCTTTGTATGTCTTGAAGGATCTCCGCTTACAAAACGTGCCCACAAAGCATGTCAATCGGATGTTTGACTCCATTATTCTGTCCAGAATCCGATATGGAATTTCTGTATATGGAAGTGATGATGGAGCCATCACTCGAGTTGATAAATTTTTAGACAGCTGTTTCCGCTACCATTTTACAACTTGTCAGTATTCTGCGAGAAACCTTCTAGCAGAAGAAGATACAAGAATTGGAAAATCCATAATGAAGAATACCATTCATCCTCTACATGCCGTCCTAGACCAAAATAGAAAAAAGTATCAAACACGTCATAACTACAAATTTTCAAGACCAATGACAAATACTATAAAATTTCAAAGATCCTTTTGTAACCGTGTTTTGTGTCTTCCGATAACTTAAACATATCTTTGTGAGAAAGATGAAAATCCTGTATTTGGTTTTTCAATATAAATTTTCATAGTTCATAGTTCATAGTTCTCTCTCTCTCTCTCTCTATTTTTTTCTCTCTATTTCTCTATCTATAAATTTCCTTCTTTCATCGAAAGTGAAACTATTCGAAATTGGCTTTTTGACTTCAACATAAACAGGTTTCAGCGCTTGCATTGGAATAATAAGTTCTATTCATTTCAGCCAATCAATTTGGGCTGTTCTCAAGGAACGGTTGGTGGCCCTAACATATTCTCCATCATGACAGACGATCTTCGTGCCAAGCATGATATTGCTAAAATCATAAAATATTCGGATGATAGTACAATTATTGTGCCATGCTACAAAAATCCAGATAATCAACAACAAAGCCATCTACAGAGTGAATTCAACAACATACTAAATTGGTCAGAAATCAACTTCTTCAAGATAAATATGGCAAAAAGCAAGCAAATGCGATTTTCATTGAATTATTTGAATGACTGCCAATGCAATGATGTGTCTCTAGCTAATACTAATAGCATGAATATTCTTGGGATAAAATTCCAAGCAAATTGCAATTTTACTAATCATGTGCATGAGTTAATAGGACGCTTAAAATCATCTTTGTATGTCTTGAAGGATCTCCGCTTACAAAACGTGCCCACAAAGCATGTCAATCGGATGTTTGACTCCATTATTCTGTCCAGAATCCGATATGGAATTTCTGTATATGGAAGTGATGATGGAGCCATCACTCGAGTTGATAAATTTTTAGACAGCTGTTTCCGCTACCATTTTACAACTTGTCAGTATTCTGCGAGAAACCTTCTAGCAGAAGAAGATACAAGAATTGGAAAATCCATAATGAAGAATACCATTCATCCTCTACATGCCGTCCTAGACCAAAATAGAAAAAAGTATCAAACACGTCATAACTACAAATTTTCAAGACCAATGACAAATACTATAAAATTTCAAAGATCCTTTTGTAACCGTGTTTTGTGTCTTCCGATAACTTAAACATATCTTTGTGAGAAAGATGAAAATCCTGTATTTGGTTTTTCAATATAAATTTTCATAGTTCATAGTTCATAGTTCTCTCTCTCTCTCTCTCTATTTTTTTCTCTCTATTTCTCTATCTATAAATTTCCTTCTTTCATCGAAAGTGAAACTATTCGAAATTGGCTTTTTGACTTCAACATAAACAGGTTTCAGCGCTTGCATTGGAATAATAAGTTCTATTCATTTCAGCCAATCAATTTGGGCTGTTCTCAAGGAACGGTTGGTGGCCCTAACATATTCTCCATCATGACAGACGATCTTCGTGCCAAGCATGATATTGCTAAAATCATAAAATATTCGGATGATAGTACAATTATTGTGCCATGCTACAAAAATCCAGATAATCAACAACAAAGCCATCTACAGAGTGAATTCAACAACATACTAAATTGGTCAGAAATCAACTTCTTCAAGATAAATATGGCAAAAAGCAAGCAAATGCGATTTTCATTGAATTATTTGAATGACTGCCAATGCAATGATGTGTCTCTAGCTAATACTAATAGCATGAATATTCTTGGGATAAAATTCCAAGCAAATTGCAATTTTACTAATCATGTGCATGAGTTAATAGGACGCTTAAAATCATCTTTGTATGTCTTGAAGGATCTCCGCTTACAAAACGTGCCCACAAAGCATGTCAATCGGATGTTTGACTCCATTATTCTGTCCAGAATCCGATATGGAATTTCTGTATATGGAAGTGATGATGGAGCCATCACTCGAGTTGATAAATTTTTAGACAGCTGTTTCCGCTACCATTTTACAACTTGTCAGTATTCTGCGAGAAACCTTCTAGCAGAAGAAGATACAAGAATTGGAAAATCCATAATGAAGAATACCATTCATCCTCTACATGCCGTCCTAGACCAAAATAGAAAAAAGTATCAAACACGTCATAACTACAAATTTTCAAGACCAATGACAAATACTATAAAATTTCAAAGATCCTTTTGTAACCGTGTTTTGTGTCTTCCGATAACTTAAACATATCTTTGTGAGAAAGATGAAAATCCTGTATTTGGTTTTTCAATATAAATTTTCATAGTTCATAGTTCATAGTTCTCTCTCTCTCTCTCTCTATTTTTTTCTCTCTATTTCTCTATCTATAAATTTCCTTCTTTCATCGAAAGTGAAACTATTCGAAATTGGCTTTTTGACTTCAACATAAACAGGTTTCAGCGCTTGCATTGGAATAATAAGTTCTATTCATTTCAGCCAATCAATTTGGGCTGTTCTCAAGGAACGGTTGGTGGCCCTAACATATTCTCCATCATGACAGACGATCTTCGTGCCAAGCATGATATTGCTAAAATCATAAAATATTCGGATGATAGTACAATTATTGTGCCATGCTACAAAAATCCAGATAATCAACAACAAAGCCATCTACAGAGTGAATTCAACAACATACTAAATTGGTCAGAAATCAACTTCTTCAAGATAAATATGGCAAAAAGCAAGCAAATGCGATTTTCATTGAATTATTTGAATGACTGCCAATGCAATGATGTGTCTCTAGCTAATACTAATAGCATGAATATTCTTGGGATAAAATTCCAAGCAAATTGCAATTTTACTAATCATGTGCATGAGTTAATAGGACGCTTAAAATCATCTTTGTATGTCTTGAAGGATCTCCGCTTACAAAACGTGCCCACAAAGCATGTCAATCGGATGTTTGACTCCATTATTCTGTCCAGAATCCGATATGGAATTTCTGTATATGGAAGTGATGATGGAGCCATCACTCGAGTTGATAAATTTTTAGACAGCTGTTTCCGCTACCATTTTACAACTTGTCAGTATTCTGCGAGAAACCTTCTAGCAGAAGAAGATACAAGAATTGGAAAATCCATAATGAAGAATACCATTCATCCTCTACATGCCGTCCTAGACCAAAATAGAAAAAAGTATCAAACACGTCATAACTACAAATTTTCAAGACCAATGACAAATACTATAAAATTTCAAAGATCCTTTTGTAACCGTGTTTTGTGTCTTCCGATAACTTAAACATATCTTTGTGAGAAAGATGAAAATCCTGTATTTGGTTTTTCAATATAAATTTTCATAGTTCATAGTTCATAGTTCTCTCTCTCTCTCTCTCTATTTTTTTCTCTCTATTTCTCTATCTATAAATTTCCTTCTTTCATCGAAAGTGAAACTATTCGAAATTGGCTTTTTGACTTCAACATAAACAGGTTTCAGCGCTTGCATTGGAATAATAAGTTCTATTCATTTCAGCCAATCAATTTGGGCTGTTCTCAAGGAACGGTTGGTGGCCCTAACATATTCTCCATCATGACAGACGATCTTCGTGCCAAGCATGATATTGCTAAAATCATAAAATATTCGGATGATAGTACAATTATTGTGCCATGCTACAAAAATCCAGATAATCAACAACAAAGCCATCTACAGAGTGAATTCAACAACATACTAAATTGGTCAGAAATCAACTTCTTCAAGATAAATATGGCAAAAAGCAAGCAAATGCGATTTTCATTGAATTATTTGAATGACTGCCAATGCAATGATGTGTCTCTAGCTAATACTAATAGCATGAATATTCTTGGGATAAAATTCCAAGCAAATTGCAATTTTACTAATCATGTGCATGAGTTAATAGGACGCTTAAAATCATCTTTGTATGTCTTGAAGGATCTCCGCTTACAAAACGTGCCCACAAAGCATGTCAATCGGATGTTTGACTCCATTATTCTGTCCAGAATCCGATATGGAATTTCTGTATATGGAAGTGATGATGGAGCCATCACTCGAGTTGATAAATTTTTAGACAGCTGTTTCCGCTACCATTTTACAACTTGTCAGTATTCTGCGAGAAACCTTCTAGCAGAAGAAGATACAAGAATTGGAAAATCCATAATGAAGAATACCATTCATCCTCTACATGCCGTCCTAGACCAAAATAGAAAAAAGTATCAAACACGTCATAACTACAAATTTTCAAGACCAATGACAAATACTATAAAATTTCAAAGATCCTTTTGTAACCGTGTTTTGTGTCTTCCGATAACTTAAACATATCTTTGTGAGAAAGATGAAAATCCTGTATTTGGTTTTTCAATATAAATTTTCATAGTTCATAGTTCATAGTTCTCTCTCTCTCTCTCTCTATTTTTTTCTCTCTATTTCTCTATCTATAAATTTCCTTCTTTCATCGAAAGTGAAACTATTCGAAATTGGCTTTTTGACTTCAACATAAACAGGTTTCAGCGCTTGCATTGGAATAATAAGTTCTATTCATTTCAGCCAATCAATTTGGGCTGTTCTCAAGGAACGGTTGGTGGCCCTAACATATTCTCCATCATGACAGACGATCTTCGTGCCAAGCATGATATTGCTAAAATCATAAAATATTCGGATGATAGTACAATTATTGTGCCATGCTACAAAAATCCAGATAATCAACAACAAAGCCATCTACAGAGTGAATTCAACAACATACTAAATTGGTCAGAAATCAACTTCTTCAAGATAAATATGGCAAAAAGCAAGCAAATGCGATTTTCATTGAATTATTTGAATGACTGCCAATGCAATGATGTGTCTCTAGCTAATACTAATAGCATGAATATTCTTGGGATAAAATTCCAAGCAAATTGCAATTTTACTAATCATGTGCATGAGTTAATAGGACGCTTAAAATCATCTTTGTATGTCTTGAAGGATCTCCGCTTACAAAACGTGCCCACAAAGCATGTCAATCGGATGTTTGACTCCATTATTCTGTCCAGAATCCGATATGGAATTTCTGTATATGGAAGTGATGATGGAGCCATCACTCGAGTTGATAAATTTTTAGACAGCTGTTTCCGCTACCATTTTACAACTTGTCAGTATTCTGCGAGAAACCTTCTAGCAGAAGAAGATACAAGAATTGGAAAATCCATAATGAAGAATACCATTCATCCTCTACATGCCGTCCTAGACCAAAATAGAAAAAAGTATCAAACACGTCATAACTACAAATTTTCAAGACCAATGACAAATACTATAAAATTTCAAAGATCCTTTTGTAACCGTGTTTTGTGTCTTCCGATAACTTAAACATATCTTTGTGAGAAAGATGAAAATCCTGTATTTGGTTTTTCAATATAAATTTTCATAGTTCATAGTTCATAGTTCTCTCTCTCTCTCTCTCTCTATTTTTTTCTCTCTATTTCTCTATCTATAAATTTCCTTCTTTCATCGAAAGTGAAACTATTCGAAATTGGCTTTTTGACTTCAACATAAACAGGTTTCAGCGCTTGCATTGGAATAATAAGTTCTATTCATTTCAGCCAATCAATTTGGGCTGTTCTCAAGGAACGGTTGGTGGCCCTAACATATTCTCCATCATGACAGACGATCTTCGTGCCAAGCATGATATTGCTAAAATCATAAAATATTCGGATGATAGTACAATTATTGTGCCATGCTACAAAAATCCAGATAATCAACAACAAAGCCATCTACAGAGTGAATTCAACAACATACTAAATTGGTCAGAAATCAACTTCTTCAAGATAAATATGGCAAAAAGCAAGCAAATGCGATTTTCATTGAATTATTTGAATGACTGCCAATGCAATGATGTGTCTCTAGCTAATACTAATAGCATGAATATTCTTGGGATAAAATTCCAAGCAAATTGCAATTTTACTAATCATGTGCATGAGTTAATAGGACGCTTAAAATCATCTTTGTATGTCTTGAAGGATCTCCGCTTACAAAACGTGCCCACAAAGCATGTCAATCGGATGTTTGACTCCATTATTCTGTCCAGAATCCGATATGGAATTTCTGTATATGGAAGTGATGATGGAGCCATCACTCGAGTTGATAAATTTTTAGACAGCTGTTTCCGCTACCATTTTACAACTTGTCAGTATTCTGCGAGAAACCTTCTAGCAGAAGAAGATACAAGAATTGGAAAATCCATAATGAAGAATACCATTCATCCTCTACATGCCGTCCTAGACCAAAATAGAAAAAAGTATCAAACACGTCATAACTACAAATTTTCAAGACCAATGACAAATACTATAAAATTTCAAAGATCCTTTTGTAACCGTGTTTTGTGTCTTCCGATAACTTAAACATATCTTTGTGAGAAAGATGAAAATCCTGTATTTGGTTTTTCAATATAAATTTTCATAGTTCATAGTTCATAGTTCTCTCTCTCTCTCTCTCTCTATTTTTTTCTCTCTATTTCTCTATCTATAAATTTCCTTCTTTCATCGAAAGTGAAACTATTCGAAATTGGCTTTTTGACTTCAACATAAACAGGTTTCAGCGCTTGCATTGGAATAATAAGTTCTATTCATTTCAGCCAATCAATTTGGGCTGTTCTCAAGGAACGGTTGGTGGCCCTAACATATTCTCCATCATGACAGACGATCTTCGTGCCAAGCATGATATTGCTAAAATCATAAAATATTCGGATGATAGTACAATTATTGTGCCATGCTACAAAAATCCAGATAATCAACAACAAAGCCATCTACAGAGTGAATTCAACAACATACTAAATTGGTCAGAAATCAACTTCTTCAAGATAAATATGGCAAAAAGCAAGCAAATGCGATTTTCATTGAATTATTTGAATGACTGCCAATGCAATGATGTGTCTCTAGCTAATACTAATAGCATGAATATTCTTGGGATAAAATTCCAAGCAAATTGCAATTTTACTAATCATGTGCATGAGTTAATAGGACGCTTAAAATCATCTTTGTATGTCTTGAAGGATCTCCGCTTACAAAACGTGCCCACAAAGCATGTCAATCGGATGTTTGACTCCATTATTCTGTCCAGAATCCGATATGGAATTTCTGTATATGGAAGTGATGATGGAGCCATCACTCGAGTTGATAAATTTTTAGACAGCTGTTTCCGCTACCATTTTACAACTTGTCAGTATTCTGCGAGAAACCTTCTAGCAGAAGAAGATACAAGAATTGGAAAATCCATAATGAAGAATACCATTCATCCTCTACATGCCGTCCTAGACCAAAATAGAAAAAAGTATCAAACACGTCATAACTACAAATTTTCAAGACCAATGACAAATACTATAAAATTTCAAAGATCCTTTTGTAACCGTGTTTTGTGTCTTCCGATAACTTAAACATATCTTTGTGAGAAAGATGAAAATCCTGTATTTGGTTTTTCAATATAAATTTTCATAGTTCATAGTTCATAGTTCTCTCTCTCTCTCTCTCTCTATTTTTTTCTCTCTATTTCTCTATCTATAAATTTCCTTCTTTCATCGAAAGTGAAACTATTCGAAATTGGCTTTTTGACTTCAACATAAACAGGTTTCAGCGCTTGCATTGGAATAATAAGTTCTATTCATTTCAGCCAATCAATTTGGGCTGTTCTCAAGGAACGGTTGGTGGCCCTAACATATTCTCCATCATGACAGACGATCTTCGTGCCAAGCATGATATTGCTAAAATCATAAAATATTCGGATGATAGTACAATTATTGTGCCATGCTACAAAAATCCAGATAATCAACAACAAAGCCATCTACAGAGTGAATTCAACAACATACTAAATTGGTCAGAAATCAACTTCTTCAAGATAAATATGGCAAAAAGCAAGCAAATGCGATTTTCATTGAATTATTTGAATGACTGCCAATGCAATGATGTGTCTCTAGCTAATACTAATAGCATGAATATTCTTGGGATAAAATTCCAAGCAAATTGCAATTTTACTAATCATGTGCATGAGTTAATAGGACGCTTAAAATCATCTTTGTATGTCTTGAAGGATCTCCGCTTACAAAACGTGCCCACAAAGCATGTCAATCGGATGTTTGACTCCATTATTCTGTCCAGAATCCGATATGGAATTTCTGTATATGGAAGTGATGATGGAGCCATCACTCGAGTTGATAAATTTTTAGACAGCTGTTTCCGCTACCATTTTACAACTTGTCAGTATTCTGCGAGAAACCTTCTAGCAGAAGAAGATACAAGAATTGGAAAATCCATAATGAAGAATACCATTCATCCTCTACATGCCGTCCTAGACCAAAATAGAAAAAAGTATCAAACACGTCATAACTACAAATTTTCAAGACCAATGACAAATACTATAAAATTTCAAAGATCCTTTTGTAACCGTGTTTTGTGTCTTCCGATAACTTAAACATATCTTTGTGAGAAAGATGAAAATCCTGTATTTGGTTTTTCAATATAAATTTTCATAGTTCATAGTTCATAGTTCTCTCTCTCTCTCTCTCTCTATTTTTTTCTCTCTATTTCTCTATCTATAAATTTCCTTCTTTCATCGAAAGTGAAACTATTCGAAATTGGCTTTTTGACTTCAACATAAACAGGTTTCAGCGCTTGCATTGGAATAATAAGTTCTATTCATTTCAGCCAATCAATTTGGGCTGTTCTCAAGGAACGGTTGGTGGCCCTAACATATTCTCCATCATGACAGACGATCTTCGTGCCAAGCATGATATTGCTAAAATCATAAAATATTCGGATGATAGTACAATTATTGTGCCATGCTACAAAAATCCAGATAATCAACAACAAAGCCATCTACAGAGTGAATTCAACAACATACTAAATTGGTCAGAAATCAACTTCTTCAAGATAAATATGGCAAAAAGCAAGCAAATGCGATTTTCATTGAATTATTTGAATGACTGCCAATGCAATGATGTGTCTCTAGCTAATACTAATAGCATGAATATTCTTGGGATAAAATTCCAAGCAAATTGCAATTTTACTAATCATGTGCATGAGTTAATAGGACGCTTAAAATCATCTTTGTATGTCTTGAAGGATCTCCGCTTACAAAACGTGCCCACAAAGCATGTCAATCGGATGTTTGACTCCATTATTCTGTCCAGAATCCGATATGGAATTTCTGTATATGGAAGTGATGATGGAGCCATCACTCGAGTTGATAAATTTTTAGACAGCTGTTTCCGCTACCATTTTACAACTTGTCAGTATTCTGCGAGAAACCTTCTAGCAGAAGAAGATACAAGAATTGGAAAATCCATAATGAAGAATACCATTCATCCTCTACATGCCGTCCTAGACCAAAATAGAAAAAAGTATCAAACACGTCATAACTACAAATTTTCAAGACCAATGACAAATACTATAAAATTTCAAAGATCCTTTTGTAACCGTGTTTTGTGTCTTCCGATAACTTAAACATATCTTTGTGAGAAAGATGAAAATCCTGTATTTGGTTTTTCAATATAAATTTTCATAGTTCATAGTTCATAGTTCTCTCTCTCTCTCTCTCTCTATTTTTTTCTCTCTATTTCTCTATCTATAAATTTCCTTCTTTCATCGAAAGTGAAACTATTCGAAATTGGCTTTTTGACTTCAACATAAACAGGTTTCAGCGCTTGCATTGGAATAATAAGTTCTATTCATTTCAGCCAATCAATTTGGGCTGTTCTCAAGGAACGGTTGGTGGCCCTAACATATTCTCCATCATGACAGACGATCTTCGTGCCAAGCATGATATTGCTAAAATCATAAAATATTCGGATGATAGTACAATTATTGTGCCATGCTACAAAAATCCAGATAATCAACAACAAAGCCATCTACAGAGTGAATTCAACAACATACTAAATTGGTCAGAAATCAACTTCTTCAAGATAAATATGGCAAAAAGCAAGCAAATGCGATTTTCATTGAATTATTTGAATGACTGCCAATGCAATGATGTGTCTCTAGCTAATACTAATAGCATGAATATTCTTGGGATAAAATTCCAAGCAAATTGCAATTTTACTAATCATGTGCATGAGTTAATAGGACGCTTAAAATCATCTTTGTATGTCTTGAAGGATCTCCGCTTACAAAACGTGCCCACAAAGCATGTCAATCGGATGTTTGACTCCATTATTCTGTCCAGAATCCGATATGGAATTTCTGTATATGGAAGTGATGATGGAGCCATCACTCGAGTTGATAAATTTTTAGACAGCTGTTTCCGCTACCATTTTACAACTTGTCAGTATTCTGCGAGAAACCTTCTAGCAGAAGAAGATACAAGAATTGGAAAATCCATAATGAAGAATACCATTCATCCTCTACATGCCGTCCTAGACCAAAATAGAAAAAAGTATCAAACACGTCATAACTACAAATTTTCAAGACCAATGACAAATACTATAAAATTTCAAAGATCCTTTTGTAACCGTGTTTTGTGTCTTCCGATAACTTAAACATATCTTTGTGAGAAAGATGAAAATCCTGTATTTGGTTTTTCAATATAAATTTTCATAGTTCATAGTTCTCTCTCTCTCTCTCTCTCTCTATTTTTTTCTCTCTATTTCTCTATCTATAAATTTCCTTCTTTCATCGAAAGTGAAACTATTCGAAATTGGCTTTTTGACTTCAACATAAACAGGTTTCAGCGCTTGCATTGGAATAATAAGTTCTATTCATTTCAGCCAATCAATTTGGGCTGTTCTCAAGGAACGGTTGGTGGCCCTAACATATTCTCCATCATGACAGACGATCTTCGTGCCAAGCATGATATTGCTAAAATCATAAAATATTCGGATGATAGTACAATTATTGTGCCATGCTACAAAAATCCAGATAATCAACAACAAAGCCATCTACAGAGTGAATTCAACAACATACTAAATTGGTCAGAAATCAACTTCTTCAAGATAAATATGGCAAAAAGCAAGCAAATGCGATTTTCATTGAATTATTTGAATGACTGCCAATGCAATGATGTGTCTCTAGCTAATACTAATAGCATGAATATTCTTGGGATAAAATTCCAAGCAAATTGCAATTTTACTAATCATGTGCATGAGTTAATAGGACGCTTAAAATCATCTTTGTATGTCTTGAAGGATCTCCGCTTACAAAACGTGCCCACAAAGCATGTCAATCGGATGTTTGACTCCATTATTCTGTCCAGAATCCGATATGGAATTTCTGTATATGGAAGTGATGATGGAGCCATCACTCGAGTTGATAAATTTTTAGACAGCTGTTTCCGCTACCATTTTACAACTTGTCAGTATTCTGCGAGAAACCTTCTAGCAGAAGAAGATACAAGAATTGGAAAATCCATAATGAAGAATACCATTCATCCTCTACATGCCGTCCTAGACCAAAATAGAAAAAAGTATCAAACACGTCATAACTACAAATTTTCAAGACCAATGACAAATACTATAAAATTTCAAAGATCCTTTTGTAACCGTGTTTTGTGTCTTCCGATAACTTAAACATATCTTTGTGAGAAAGATGAAAATCCTGTATTTGGTTTTTCAATATAAATTTTCATAGTTCATAGTTCATAGTTCTCTCTCTCTCTCTCTCTATTTTTTTCTCTCTATTTCTCTATCTATAAATTTCCTTCTTTCATCGAAAGTGAAACTATTCGAAATTGGCTTTTTGACTTCAACATAAACAGGTTTCAGCGCTTGCATTGGAATAATAAGTTCTATTCATTTCAGCCAATCAATTTGGGCTGTTCTCAAGGAACGGTTGGTGGCCCTAACATATTCTCCATCATGACAGACGATCTTCGTGCCAAGCATGATATTGCTAAAATCATAAAATATTCGGATGATAGTACAATTATTGTGCCATGCTACAAAAATCCAGATAATCAACAACAAAGCCATCTACAGAGTGAATTCAACAACATACTAAATTGGTCAGAAATCAACTTCTTCAAGATAAATATGGCAAAAAGCAAGCAAATGCGATTTTCATTGAATTATTTGAATGACTGCCAATGCAATGATGTGTCTCTAGCTAATACTAATAGCATGAATATTCTTGGGATAAAATTCCAAGCAAATTGCAATTTTACTAATCATGTGCATGAGTTAATAGGACGCTTAAAATCATCTTTGTATGTCTTGAAGGATCTCCGCTTACAAAACGTGCCCACAAAGCATGTCAATCGGATGTTTGACTCCATTATTCTGTCCAGAATCCGATATGGAATTTCTGTATATGGAAGTGATGATGGAGCCATCACTCGAGTTGATAAATTTTTAGACAGCTGTTTCCGCTACCATTTTACAACTTGTCAGTATTCTGCGAGAAACCTTCTAGCAGAAGAAGATACAAGAATTGGAAAATCCATAATGAAGAATACCATTCATCCTCTACATGCCGTCCTAGACCAAAATAGAAAAAAGTATCAAACACGTCATAACTACAAATTTTCAAGACCAATGACAAATACTATAAAATTTCAAAGATCCTTTTGTAACCGTGTTTTGTGTCTTCCGATAACTTAAACATATCTTTGTGAGAAAGATGAAAATCCTGTATTTGGTTTTTCAATATAAATTTTCATAGTTCATAGTTCATAGTTCTCTCTCTCTCTCTCTCTATTTTTTTCTCTCTATTTCTCTATCTATAAATTTCCTTCTTTCATCGAAAGTGAAACTATTCGAAATTGGCTTTTTGACTTCAACATAAACAGGTTTCAGCGCTTGCATTGGAATAATAAGTTCTATTCATTTCAGCCAATCAATTTGGGCTGTTCTCAAGGAACGGTTGGTGGCCCTAACATATTCTCCATCATGACAGACGATCTTCGTGCCAAGCATGATATTGCTAAAATCATAAAATATTCGGATGATAGTACAATTATTGTGCCATGCTACAAAAATCCAGATAATCAACAACAAAGCCATCTACAGAGTGAATTCAACAACATACTAAATTGGTCAGAAATCAACTTCTTCAAGATAAATATGGCAAAAAGCAAGCAAATGCGATTTTCATTGAATTATTTGAATGACTGCCAATGCAATGATGTGTCTCTAGCTAATACTAATAGCATGAATATTCTTGGGATAAAATTCCAAGCAAATTGCAATTTTACTAATCATGTGCATGAGTTAATAGGACGCTTAAAATCATCTTTGTATGTCTTGAAGGATCTCCGCTTACAAAACGTGCCCACAAAGCATGTCAATCGGATGTTTGACTCCATTATTCTGTCCAGAATCCGATATGGAATTTCTGTATATGGAAGTGATGATGGAGCCATCACTCGAGTTGATAAATTTTTAGACAGCTGTTTCCGCTACCATTTTACAACTTGTCAGTATTCTGCGAGAAACCTTCTAGCAGAAGAAGATACAAGAATTGGAAAATCCATAATGAAGAATACCATTCATCCTCTACATGCCGTCCTAGACCAAAATAGAAAAAAGTATCAAACACGTCATAACTACAAATTTTCAAGACCAATGACAAATACTATAAAATTTCAAAGATCCTTTTGTAACCGTGTTTTGTGTCTTCCGATAACTTAAACATATCTTTGTGAGAAAGATGAAAATCCTGTATTTGGTTTTTCAATATAAATTTTCATAGTTCATAGTTCATAGTTCTCTCTCTCTCTCTCTCTATTTTTTTCTCTCTATTTCTCTATCTATAAATTTCCTTCTTTCATCGAAAGTGAAACTATTCGAAATTGGCTTTTTGACTTCAACATAAACAGGTTTCAGCGCTTGCATTGGAATAATAAGTTCTATTCATTTCAGCCAATCAATTTGGGCTGTTCTCAAGGAACGGTTGGTGGCCCTAACATATTCTCCATCATGACAGACGATCTTCGTGCCAAGCATGATATTGCTAAAATCATAAAATATTCGGATGATAGTACAATTATTGTGCCATGCTACAAAAATCCAGATAATCAACAACAAAGCCATCTACAGAGTGAATTCAACAACATACTAAATTGGTCAGAAATCAACTTCTTCAAGATAAATATGGCAAAAAGCAAGCAAATGCGATTTTCATTGAATTATTTGAATGACTGCCAATGCAATGATGTGTCTCTAGCTAATACTAATAGCATGAATATTCTTGGGATAAAATTCCAAGCAAATTGCAATTTTACTAATCATGTGCATGAGTTAATAGGACGCTTAAAATCATCTTTGTATGTCTTGAAGGATCTCCGCTTACAAAACGTGCCCACAAAGCATGTCAATCGGATGTTTGACTCCATTATTCTGTCCAGAATCCGATATGGAATTTCTGTATATGGAAGTGATGATGGAGCCATCACTCGAGTTGATAAATTTTTAGACAGCTGTTTCCGCTACCATTTTACAACTTGTCAGTATTCTGCGAGAAACCTTCTAGCAGAAGAAGATACAAGAATTGGAAAATCCATAATGAAGAATACCATTCATCCTCTACATGCCGTCCTAGACCAAAATAGAAAAAAGTATCAAACACGTCATAACTACAAATTTTCAAGACCAATGACAAATACTATAAAATTTCAAAGATCCTTTTGTAACCGTGTTTTGTGTCTTCCGATAACTTAAACATATCTTTGTGAGAAAGATGAAAATCCTGTATTTGGTTTTTCAATATAAATTTTCATAGTTCATAGTTCATAGTTCTCTCTCTCTCTCTCTCTATTTTTTTCTCTCTATTTCTCTATCTATAAATTTCCTTCTTTCATCGAAAGTGAAACTATTCGAAATTGGCTTTTTGACTTCAACATAAACAGGTTTCAGCGCTTGCATTGGAATAATAAGTTCTATTCATTTCAGCCAATCAATTTGGGCTGTTCTCAAGGAACGGTTGGTGGCCCTAACATATTCTCCATCATGACAGACGATCTTCGTGCCAAGCATGATATTGCTAAAATCATAAAATATTCGGATGATAGTACAATTATTGTGCCATGCTACAAAAATCCAGATAATCAACAACAAAGCCATCTACAGAGTGAATTCAACAACATACTAAATTGGTCAGAAATCAACTTCTTCAAGATAAATATGGCAAAAAGCAAGCAAATGCGATTTTCATTGAATTATTTGAATGACTGCCAATGCAATGATGTGTCTCTAGCTAATACTAATAGCATGAATATTCTTGGGATAAAATTCCAAGCAAATTGCAATTTTACTAATCATGTGCATGAGTTAATAGGACGCTTAAAATCATCTTTGTATGTCTTGAAGGATCTCCGCTTACAAAACGTGCCCACAAAGCATGTCAATCGGATGTTTGACTCCATTATTCTGTCCAGAATCCGATATGGAATTTCTGTATATGGAAGTGATGATGGAGCCATCACTCGAGTTGATAAATTTTTAGACAGCTGTTTCCGCTACCATTTTACAACTTGTCAGTATTCTGCGAGAAACCTTCTAGCAGAAGAAGATACAAGAATTGGAAAATCCATAATGAAGAATACCATTCATCCTCTACATGCCGTCCTAGACCAAAATAGAAAAAAGTATCAAACACGTCATAACTACAAATTTTCAAGACCAATGACAAATACTATAAAATTTCAAAGATCCTTTTGTAACCGTGTTTTGTGTCTTCCGATAACTTAAACATATCTTTGTGAGAAAGATGAAAATCCTGTATTTGGTTTTTCAATATAAATTTTCATAGTTCATAGTTCATAGTTCTCTCTCTCTCTCTCTCTCTATTTTTTTCTCTCTATTTCTCTATCTATAAATTTCCTTCTTTCATCGAAAGTGAAACTATTCGAAATTGGCTTTTTGACTTCAACATAAACAGGTTTCAGCGCTTGCATTGGAATAATAAGTTCTATTCATTTCAGCCAATCAATTTGGGCTGTTCTCAAGGAACGGTTGGTGGCCCTAACATATTCTCCATCATGACAGACGATCTTCGTGCCAAGCATGATATTGCTAAAATCATAAAATATTCGGATGATAGTACAATTATTGTGCCATGCTACAAAAATCCAGATAATCAACAACAAAGCCATCTACAGAGTGAATTCAACAACATACTAAATTGGTCAGAAATCAACTTCTTCAAGATAAATATGGCAAAAAGCAAGCAAATGCGATTTTCATTGAATTATTTGAATGACTGCCAATGCAATGATGTGTCTCTAGCTAATACTAATAGCATGAATATTCTTGGGATAAAATTCCAAGCAAATTGCAATTTTACTAATCATGTGCATGAGTTAATAGGACGCTTAAAATCATCTTTGTATGTCTTGAAGGATCTCCGCTTACAAAACGTGCCCACAAAGCATGTCAATCGGATGTTTGACTCCATTATTCTGTCCAGAATCCGATATGGAATTTCTGTATATGGAAGTGATGATGGAGCCATCACTCGAGTTGATAAATTTTTAGACAGCTGTTTCCGCTACCATTTTACAACTTGTCAGTATTCTGCGAGAAACCTTCTAGCAGAAGAAGATACAAGAATTGGAAAATCCATAATGAAGAATACCATTCATCCTCTACATGCCGTCCTAGACCAAAATAGAAAAAAGTATCAAACACGTCATAACTACAAATTTTCAAGACCAATGACAAATACTATAAAATTTCAAAGATCCTTTTGTAACCGTGTTTTGTGTCTTCCGATAACTTAAACATATCTTTGTGAGAAAGATGAAAATCCTGTATTTGGTTTTTCAATATAAATTTTCATAGTTCATAGTTCATAGTTCTCTCTCTCTCTCTCTCTCTATTTTTTTCTCTCTATTTCTCTATCTATAAATTTCCTTCTTTCATCGAAAGTGAAACTATTCGAAATTGGCTTTTTGACTTCAACATAAACAGGTTTCAGCGCTTGCATTGGAATAATAAGTTCTATTCATTTCAGCCAATCAATTTGGGCTGTTCTCAAGGAACGGTTGGTGGCCCTAACATATTCTCCATCATGACAGACGATCTTCGTGCCAAGCATGATATTGCTAAAATCATAAAATATTCGGATGATAGTACAATTATTGTGCCATGCTACAAAAATCCAGATAATCAACAACAAAGCCATCTACAGAGTGAATTCAACAACATACTAAATTGGTCAGAAATCAACTTCTTCAAGATAAATATGGCAAAAAGCAAGCAAATGCGATTTTCATTGAATTATTTGAATGACTGCCAATGCAATGATGTGTCTCTAGCTAATACTAATAGCATGAATATTCTTGGGATAAAATTCCAAGCAAATTGCAATTTTACTAATCATGTGCATGAGTTAATAGGACGCTTAAAATCATCTTTGTATGTCTTGAAGGATCTCCGCTTACAAAACGTGCCCACAAAGCATGTCAATCGGATGTTTGACTCCATTATTCTGTCCAGAATCCGATATGGAATTTCTGTATATGGAAGTGATGATGGAGCCATCACTCGAGTTGATAAATTTTTAGACAGCTGTTTCCGCTACCATTTTACAACTTGTCAGTATTCTGCGAGAAACCTTCTAGCAGAAGAAGATACAAGAATTGGAAAATCCATAATGAAGAATACCATTCATCCTCTACATGCCGTCCTAGACCAAAATAGAAAAAAGTATCAAACACGTCATAACTACAAATTTTCAAGACCAATGACAAATACTATAAAATTTCAAAGATCCTTTTGTAACCGTGTTTTGTGTCTTCCGATAACTTAAACATATCTTTGTGAGAAAGATGAAAATCCTGTATTTGGTTTTTCAATATAAATTTTCATAGTTCATAGTTCATAGTTCTCTCTCTCTCTCTCTCTCTATTTTTTTCTCTCTATTTCTCTATCTATAAATTTCCTTCTTTCATCGAAAGTGAAACTATTCGAAATTGGCTTTTTGACTTCAACATAAACAGGTTTCAGCGCTTGCATTGGAATAATAAGTTCTATTCATTTCAGCCAATCAATTTGGGCTGTTCTCAAGGAACGGTTGGTGGCCCTAACATATTCTCCATCATGACAGACGATCTTCGTGCCAAGCATGATATTGCTAAAATCATAAAATATTCGGATGATAGTACAATTATTGTGCCATGCTACAAAAATCCAGATAATCAACAACAAAGCCATCTACAGAGTGAATTCAACAACATACTAAATTGGTCAGAAATCAACTTCTTCAAGATAAATATGGCAAAAAGCAAGCAAATGCGATTTTCATTGAATTATTTGAATGACTGCCAATGCAATGATGTGTCTCTAGCTAATACTAATAGCATGAATATTCTTGGGATAAAATTCCAAGCAAATTGCAATTTTACTAATCATGTGCATGAGTTAATAGGACGCTTAAAATCATCTTTGTATGTCTTGAAGGATCTCCGCTTACAAAACGTGCCCACAAAGCATGTCAATCGGATGTTTGACTCCATTATTCTGTCCAGAATCCGATATGGAATTTCTGTATATGGAAGTGATGATGGAGCCATCACTCGAGTTGATAAATTTTTAGACAGCTGTTTCCGCTACCATTTTACAACTTGTCAGTATTCTGCGAGAAACCTTCTAGCAGAAGAAGATACAAGAATTGGAAAATCCATAATGAAGAATACCATTCATCCTCTACATGCCGTCCTAGACCAAAATAGAAAAAAGTATCAAACACGTCATAACTACAAATTTTCAAGACCAATGACAAATACTATAAAATTTCAAAGATCCTTTTGTAACCGTGTTTTGTGTCTTCCGATAACTTAAACATATCTTTGTGAGAAAGATGAAAATCCTGTATTTGGTTTTTCAATATAAATTTTCATAGTTCATAGTTCATAGTTCTCTCTCTCTCTCTCTCTCTATTTTTTTCTCTCTATTTCTCTATCTATAAATTTCCTTCTTTCATCGAAAGTGAAACTATTCGAAATTGGCTTTTTGACTTCAACATAAACAGGTTTCAGCGCTTGCATTGGAATAATAAGTTCTATTCATTTCAGCCAATCAATTTGGGCTGTTCTCAAGGAACGGTTGGTGGCCCTAACATATTCTCCATCATGACAGACGATCTTCGTGCCAAGCATGATATTGCTAAAATCATAAAATATTCGGATGATAGTACAATTATTGTGCCATGCTACAAAAATCCAGATAATCAACAACAAAGCCATCTACAGAGTGAATTCAACAACATACTAAATTGGTCAGAAATCAACTTCTTCAAGATAAATATGGCAAAAAGCAAGCAAATGCGATTTTCATTGAATTATTTGAATGACTGCCAATGCAATGATGTGTCTCTAGCTAATACTAATAGCATGAATATTCTTGGGATAAAATTCCAAGCAAATTGCAATTTTACTAATCATGTGCATGAGTTAATAGGACGCTTAAAATCATCTTTGTATGTCTTGAAGGATCTCCGCTTACAAAACGTGCCCACAAAGCATGTCAATCGGATGTTTGACTCCATTATTCTGTCCAGAATCCGATATGGAATTTCTGTATATGGAAGTGATGATGGAGCCATCACTCGAGTTGATAAATTTTTAGACAGCTGTTTCCGCTACCATTTTACAACTTGTCAGTATTCTGCGAGAAACCTTCTAGCAGAAGAAGATACAAGAATTGGAAAATCCATAATGAAGAATACCATTCATCCTCTACATGCCGTCCTAGACCAAAATAGAAAAAAGTATCAAACACGTCATAACTACAAATTTTCAAGACCAATGACAAATACTATAAAATTTCAAAGATCCTTTTGTAACCGTGTTTTGTGTCTTCCGATAACTTAAACATATCTTTGTGAGAAAGATGAAAATCCTGTATTTGGTTTTTCAATATAAATTTTCATAGTTCATAGTTCATAGTTCTCTCTCTCTCTCTCTCTCTATTTTTTTCTCTCTATTTCTCTATCTATAAATTTCCTTCTTTCATCGAAAGTGAAACTATTCGAAATTGGCTTTTTGACTTCAACATAAACAGGTTTCAGCGCTTGCATTGGAATAATAAGTTCTATTCATTTCAGCCAATCAATTTGGGCTGTTCTCAAGGAACGGTTGGTGGCCCTAACATATTCTCCATCATGACAGACGATCTTCGTGCCAAGCATGATATTGCTAAAATCATAAAATATTCGGATGATAGTACAATTATTGTGCCATGCTACAAAAATCCAGATAATCAACAACAAAGCCATCTACAGAGTGAATTCAACAACATACTAAATTGGTCAGAAATCAACTTCTTCAAGATAAATATGGCAAAAAGCAAGCAAATGCGATTTTCATTGAATTATTTGAATGACTGCCAATGCAATGATGTGTCTCTAGCTAATACTAATAGCATGAATATTCTTGGGATAAAATTCCAAGCAAATTGCAATTTTACTAATCATGTGCATGAGTTAATAGGACGCTTAAAATCATCTTTGTATGTCTTGAAGGATCTCCGCTTACAAAACGTGCCCACAAAGCATGTCAATCGGATGTTTGACTCCATTATTCTGTCCAGAATCCGATATGGAATTTCTGTATATGGAAGTGATGATGGAGCCATCACTCGAGTTGATAAATTTTTAGACAGCTGTTTCCGCTACCATTTTACAACTTGTCAGTATTCTGCGAGAAACCTTCTAGCAGAAGAAGATACAAGAATTGGAAAATCCATAATGAAGAATACCATTCATCCTCTACATGCCGTCCTAGACCAAAATAGAAAAAAGTATCAAACACGTCATAACTACAAATTTTCAAGACCAATGACAAATACTATAAAATTTCAAAGATCCTTTTGTAACCGTGTTTTGTGTCTTCCGATAACTTAAACATATCTTTGTGAGAAAGATGAAAATCCTGTATTTGGTTTTTCAATATAAATTTTCATAGTTCATAGTTCATAGTTCTCTCTCTCTCTCTCTCTCTATTTTTTTCTCTCTATTTCTCTATCTATAAATTTCCTTCTTTCATCGAAAGTGAAACTATTCGAAATTGGCTTTTTGACTTCAACATAAACAGGTTTCAGCGCTTGCATTGGAATAATAAGTTCTATTCATTTCAGCCAATCAATTTGGGCTGTTCTCAAGGAACGGTTGGTGGCCCTAACATATTCTCCATCATGACAGACGATCTTCGTGCCAAGCATGATATTGCTAAAATCATAAAATATTCGGATGATAGTACAATTATTGTGCCATGCTACAAAAATCCAGATAATCAACAACAAAGCCATCTACAGAGTGAATTCAACAACATACTAAATTGGTCAGAAATCAACTTCTTCAAGATAAATATGGCAAAAAGCAAGCAAATGCGATTTTCATTGAATTATTTGAATGACTGCCAATGCAATGATGTGTCTCTAGCTAATACTAATAGCATGAATATTCTTGGGATAAAATTCCAAGCAAATTGCAATTTTACTAATCATGTGCATGAGTTAATAGGACGCTTAAAATCATCTTTGTATGTCTTGAAGGATCTCCGCTTACAAAACGTGCCCACAAAGCATGTCAATCGGATGTTTGACTCCATTATTCTGTCCAGAATCCGATATGGAATTTCTGTATATGGAAGTGATGATGGAGCCATCACTCGAGTTGATAAATTTTTAGACAGCTGTTTCCGCTACCATTTTACAACTTGTCAGTATTCTGCGAGAAACCTTCTAGCAGAAGAAGATACAAGAATTGGAAAATCCATAATGAAGAATACCATTCATCCTCTACATGCCGTCCTAGACCAAAATAGAAAAAAGTATCAAACACGTCATAACTACAAATTTTCAAGACCAATGACAAATACTATAAAATTTCAAAGATCCTTTTGTAACCGTGTTTTGTGTCTTCCGATAACTTAAACATATCTTTGTGAGAAAGATGAAAATCCTGTATTTGGTTTTTCAATATAAATTTTCATAGTTCATAGTTCATAGTTCTCTCTCTCTCTCTCTCTCTCTATTTTTTTCTCTCTATTTCTCTATCTATAAATTTCCTTCTTTCATCGAAAGTGAAACTATTCGAAATTGGCTTTTTGACTTCAACATAAACAGGTTTCAGCGCTTGCATTGGAATAATAAGTTCTATTCATTTCAGCCAATCAATTTGGGCTGTTCTCAAGGAACGGTTGGTGGCCCTAACATATTCTCCATCATGACAGACGATCTTCGTGCCAAGCATGATATTGCTAAAATCATAAAATATTCGGATGATAGTACAATTATTGTGCCATGCTACAAAAATCCAGATAATCAACAACAAAGCCATCTACAGAGTGAATTCAACAACATACTAAATTGGTCAGAAATCAACTTCTTCAAGATAAATATGGCAAAAAGCAAGCAAATGCGATTTTCATTGAATTATTTGAATGACTGCCAATGCAATGATGTGTCTCTAGCTAATACTAATAGCATGAATATTCTTGGGATAAAATTCCAAGCAAATTGCAATTTTACTAATCATGTGCATGAGTTAATAGGACGCTTAAAATCATCTTTGTATGTCTTGAAGGATCTCCGCTTACAAAACGTGCCCACAAAGCATGTCAATCGGATGTTTGACTCCATTATTCTGTCCAGAATCCGATATGGAATTTCTGTATATGGAAGTGATGATGGAGCCATCACTCGAGTTGATAAATTTTTAGACAGCTGTTTCCGCTACCATTTTACAACTTGTCAGTATTCTGCGAGAAACCTTCTAGCAGAAGAAGATACAAGAATTGGAAAATCCATAATGAAGAATACCATTCATCCTCTACATGCCGTCCTAGACCAAAATAGAAAAAAGTATCAAACACGTCATAACTACAAATTTTCAAGACCAATGACAAATACTATAAAATTTCAAAGATCCTTTTGTAACCGTGTTTTGTGTCTTCCGATAACTTAAACATATCTTTGTGAGAAAGATGAAAATCCTGTATTTGGTTTTTCAATATAAATTTTCATAGTTCATAGTTCATAGTTCTCTCTCTCTCTCTCCTCT
>CAJQUW010000089.1:0-95328 GCA_907163375.1 Prostheceraeus crozeri
ACTCTATTCCTCATGATTCATAAAATAACTGATGAATAGATCATGCTGGCTGGACAGTCAATTTTCATTTAAAAGAAAATGAGTCGTCTTCATGGTTGAAATCCTGTGTCAAACAAAGTCTTCAATTTTCTTTTGTGGGACCATAAAAGCAACATCATTATAAATTACCACTCATGAAATTAAAATATGTCCAAAATAGGACCTTGGGAGTATGAGGTTTCAAATGCTATTAAAACTGAGCCAGAACTTCAGCACAACAACTGCGTTTGAAAAATGGGTCAACAATTTTATGCTATAAATTTTTTCAAACTGTCTGTAGAAAATAGATCATACATGATAATCGAGTCACACTGCGCTATGATCTAAGCGAACTTTGTAATAGATGATTTTTGCTTCGTATCCAAGAAATATCAAGCCAAAAATTTCGAAAGGTTATCAATACCATAATGATTGGCTTCGTCTTAGAGCAAGATATTTTGGGTAGAAACAACAAATCAGCCTTAATTACATATCAAATGTGGTAGCAGTTTCGACTTCATTAAATGAACACTTTTTGGTATCCAGTAACGCATGTGAGAGTGTGGCTTTCTGCTGTTTTGGAGAAATAATCAAGGAATTGAACTATCCCCTGATCAGCAATATCAGAAGAAATACACAGAAGAAATATACAGAAGAAATAATAATATTTTGCAAATCCTTCGAGCACTGATTAGTTTGAGAGAGATCATGCTTTCTAATTTCGATAGATGTGAATATTCTTTAAGACCCAGCCTTTTTAATAAGAGTATTTTCTAGCGCGTCATCAAATTTCATGATGCTGAAATGAATAATTATATCATAATTATAAGACAATAATGATCATAATTAAATCTTTGAAGATGTAAATGGCGTCCTCAATAACTTATTCACATTAAAATGAAGATTTCTTTATTAGCATACGACTGAATCATAAAATAATCAAGCATCTACAGACAAATTACCAACCATTAATCAATAAAGGACACCATCACCCTTGATGTCCTCGACCGCACTCGAACTATGGGAATCAAAGGCGCTGATGTTTCTTACTACTGCCTTGATATTTGTCATTTTCCTTTGACTATATTAATGTGCTGTGCTCAATCAAAAAAATTGTACGTAAGAAATTAATCCCCATCTACTCCGTATAGATATAGTTGAATTCTACTCGCATAACAGTGCTTATGATTCCAACCATTTCTATACATTTCTTAAATTCTAAACAAAAGATTTCTCATTGGCCCAAGAATCCGCTCTAATTTGTTAATAATTTAAGACAAGTGTTCAACAGAATTCATGCAACCTTGATTGTTTCAGAGGTAAAATAATAGCAGAGGGTATAAGACAGAATTCAAAATAAAAACCACAATGCTTGTTATGTTTATTTATATTAAAAGAATATTTAAAATATATTTAAAAAATATTTCAAAAATATTTATAATATATTATATTTAACAAGATATTTAAAAATTCAGTAAAAAATATTTATTTATATTAAAAGAAAAAAGTTATTGGGTAAACTTCTTCTGTCTTTTCTACGCATTGTGGTTTCTTCTATTTTGAATTCATAAAGCATGGTTAAGGAAATACATCAATTTAATTAAATTTATTTAAATCAATGCAATTAAAATTGTCATTTGCTAAGACAACAAACTTGAAAATTGAGCAAATATACAGAATAGGTTTTCAAATTTTTGCGTGAAAAACTTAAAAAATTATAAATTTGCTATGCTCAAATTGAATTCCATTTTAGTTAGTGCTACAAGTTTCTTTAGTCAGAAACAAATTTTCATTCTACGTGAATAGCTTATAATAATCATACTGCCATACCAGGTAAACTTATTCTATGGTCGGTATATTTCGTTGCTTCGGACTAATATAGGATGGTTCAGTATCTCAGGCGAGACACATTCGGTTTCGAGAGCTTGTACAGTACGCGACAGCGAGTTTGTATGAAAGATGAAAATGGTGGATTTTCAATCACTCGTTTATTATTGTCATCAAATTCATCAATTATTGCAACTAGTGAACATTTCATGATGAAACTAACAAAAATTGTTCTCTAGAATTACTTTAAAAAAGCACCTATTTGCAGGGTTCATCAGGAATTTTGTGTGATGTCCCTTGGACTTCACGACCAGCGTCAATTCTCTTTGGCATCGGTCCGATCGCTACGAGATTTGGGCATATTTCTTTTAAGTCAGGGTCATGGTAACCAATACCTTGAGAAAGCTTTTGATGATGTCACTTTACATCTGGCCTGGTATTTGCGCAGGCGATTCTTGACAATGTCCCAAAGGTTCTCTATCGGATTCAAATGCGCTGACGGAAGGCGGCCACCTCTCTTTTCTACTCTTTTTCTTCAAGAGCAAGGATACCTTTTCCGTTAAAATGTGCAATTGATTTCTTGGACACATGAAAAGGTGCACTGTCCCCAACCCCCCCCCCCCCCCACCACCCTTGTTGGAAAATTCCATTACCGTCAGGAAATGTTTCACTCAGTTGTTGAACGAGTCTTCTGTCGACGACAACTCGATGTATTTGTCACTGTCAAGACGTCCGTCGACGACATGAACTCGCCAAGTCCCATACCACGAGAAACAACTCCAGAACATCACTTTTGTAGGGTGCTTCACTGAAGTCTTGAAGTGCTCCTCAGACAATGGATGAATTAAACCGTCTACAACACGTACAAGTGGGGGCGAAGAACACCCATCGTTTGCTTCAATTATGGTTTCATCTGACCACAAAACATTCTTCCATTGGTCAAAACGGTCCACGACGCGTGCTCCAGAGCCCATGCGTATCTCTTCTCAATGTTCAATGGCGAAAGATATGGTTTATTCTGGGGTGTTCTGACGGAGCAACCAGCCTCGTGGAGGGCTCTTTGAATTGTGCGAAGACTCACGTCCTCAGCAGACTCTCCCATGGCCTCGTGAATATCAGCTGCTGTGAATCTTGTCGATTTCACAACCATGATCGAAGATGTCGCAGGTCTCTCTCACAGAAAATTTTTTTTTCTTATTCTGTCCACCGCAATTTTCATATCGGGTTTTGTATCCACCACTTTCTTCATATCGTTTAATAATTCTCGAGACAGTTGATTGATTCACTCCAATATCAGCGGCTATTTCATCATGAGTTTTCGACGTGTGGTTGTATAAAGTGATAACTTGTAATCGACTTTCGTTGCGCTCACTCATTGTGATTGTGTCTTAATAGCGGAGTGTCTATGTGCTTTGTTCGAGTTTGAATTTTAAATAATAGATATCTATTATGTCTAGACATCATTCATCAACATGTAATCAAATGAAGTCATTTCAAATAGATCTTGTGTCATAGGTAGCTGATGAGACAAGTTTTAACGCTTTGTATCATCTTCATGCAAACTCGCTGTCGCGTACTGTAGTTTACAATGGTGGCTGCATGATGTCTCTAAACATTTAAAATTTGACTTTAAAAACTGATGATTGAAAGTGAACACCATGATTTCGAATTACGATAGGCTTGTAAAAAAAGAAAGGATTATAGATGAACAGAACATGAATGCATTCAGCTTGAAAGTGGAATCGATTTGACTTATTTCAAATTATGAGAATAGACAATAAAGCGGACCCATTGAATTTGCTTCCCAAATATTTTTCTAAATTTAGTTGCTTGGAAAAAGTACTTTTATATATTTTAATTCTAGACACGGGTGGGCCTAATCGAAATCCATACTTTACTCTAATTTTTGCATTCTTTTATATCACCATGCAGACTGATATCTGGAGTGATAATATGAGTATAAGAACCGCACTGAGATACGGTATGTGCATATCGTCACACTATCACCTCAGCCTCAATACCTGTGATTTGTAATCAAGAAAGCTCCCTTTGACAAGTGAAAATGAATTCCCAGACTCAGTTTCTTTTCTGCTCAGTAATATCAGTCCCAAATAAGTCCCACGGGCTACCTGACCGCTTGCAAGTCTCTATAGACAACTTTCACACTTCTGCATTGTTCACCAACCAATACAATTTCTGTCAGGAATTTGTCTGATGGAGGATAAACTTCACTCTCAATTCTCTTTTCGTTTATAACAAAGATGCGGCAAGAATACCAAAGAAATGGAGAAAATTCCCTTATTTTCATTGAAAATTAAAGAATGAAGCCGAATCACTCTGCTTTGTTTGCACACCGTTTCGAACAATTCTATGCAAGAATTATCTATTTGCTGTGAAAGAAAAAGCAAACGTTAATCAGAGCAAAGTTACGTAATTCTCTCTAATATACGTCTCCTCTTAAATGAATACCCTGCCACAAGACGAACTCCCCTCCCCAATTCGATAGCATCATGCTGATAGCACCTTCAGTAGCACATCCAGGGTCGGATAATAGGGGGGGGGGTCGTATTATAAAAATATTTGACTAGTGGTTGACGCATCCTGCTACACATGTATTTAAAATGCATTAACTTCTCTGCCATATCAAGGGATTGGCATTTAAAATATATTATTAAGTGTCGCAAAATTATCCTTAAATGTTGGAAGATACATATCATTTTATCAAAATCAACAGTCAACTAGTCAAAATAAATCTTCACATGTACATGTACTGCATATCTGCAATGTGATGTTTATGAAGATTTCTTCAGTTGGGATTGCATCTCGGAATGTCAATTGGTGACTAGATTATCAGTTCATCGGTGACGTGTCTGAAAGGGATCATAATTGATGAGCTCAATCTTATTTACTAAAAACTAAAACTTGCGATAAAATAACGAAGAGTGAGTGTGTGTGAGAGAGAGAGAGAGTATTCTATATTATTTTCGTCATTTTATTATAGATAAAGCAATCAACAAATTAATAGTCTAGTGATTGACCAATGTATCGAGAATTGCAACCGCTCTAATCGTGGGCCGGCATTTAGTTGATACTGTGGAGTATAATAGTGCGCACGTGTTCAGCAATTGTACGCCATAATGTCATTCCTACAATCCTGTAAAATATCAAAAGACTGACATTCCCATTTGTATTTTCTCTCGCTCATCCGAATTTATGTCCGCTGTCCATTAGGAAATATAAAGATTTAGGCATTTCTATTTTTATTAATACCAATTATACGTGTTTTTTATTTGATGTTCCATTTGTGTAGAGTAATGCTGTAGGAGTGTGTGTTAATAGACATTGATTTATTCATAAACTGCGTTCCATTTTTCTAAATGTCAAATAGACTCAATCTGATGTAACTCTCTAATGAGACGTCGACATCTAAGTTTTTAACCCATTAATGACGAGTGGCATATTTGCAAGCTGTTTTGCAATGAATTTTTTGAACAACGTTGCGAAACCAGAATAGTTTGACCAAATGAAAGAGAAAACCAACCTGTGATACCTATAGAAAGCCCAAATATTGCGCTGAAAAAGTTCTAAATCTTGAAAGTACCGCATCCTTCATGGTTTTTTTCAAATAAATTGAATTATTCATTCCGTGTACACGATTACCGCATATGGATCAGTTGATCACATGTATCCTGATTTCACACATGCCAACTTCTGAATGAATCAGTCAGCAATATGACTGGATTAGTAGATAAAGTGAAAAACATAATATGTTCTGCAGCGATTAAATTCATAACAAAAAACATCATTTTGTACAGCAAAATAGTGATAGAACAAACCACATATGTGTATCATGCAGAAGCTGGGATATTGGATTTGATAGCATATGGTCGGCATTTTTCAGCAATCGTATCTCAAGTTTTGCCGGATTTAAGGTGATATTTCCATCGTAGTATTTTTTAATATCTAATAATCAAGTTGTTCTGCGTGCAAATATATTTCACAAAAAGTCAAATCTCAAAAATCGATAATTATCAATCGCTTATTGACTGAAAGACCTTATCTTTACCTTGAAAGTAGGTAAGCCAGGATTCAAAGAAAACACGACTTGTTTTAAATTGCTTAAAAGCAATTTTGTTTAAAAAAGGAAGTTAGCATTCGATATATGACTTCTTCAATCAAAATGACAGTAGAACTATAAACACAAATAACAAAATTTTACATCATGCCCTTTTGCTTTGAAAAGTGAAAAGCAGGGATGTTTTTCTTATTTTAGTATGTCAAGTCTAGACGTGGGTCATCCGATAAGTTCTGTGTATCGATCTGTAGAGTGTCACCTATTCAGCATAATGAACTGATTCTGCACCAGTCATCTGTGAGATGTCGACAATGCATGCAAGTAAGGTATATTTTGCTGCACGAGAACTGTAGCCCTATCTAAAGGCATTGTTAATAGAGATAGAGAGAGAATCGTATATTTTTCAAAACTGAAAATCACATATAGTCGATTGCAGCTGTACAATGGATGATAACTTACAATAATAACGATGCAATAAATTCATATATTTGCACAATAGAATAATTCAATATTTTCATAAATGCTCGATTTACAGATATATACAAATATCACCGAAAAAGATAGATAAAACAAAAAAAAGGAAGGAAAAGTACATAAATTACCGAAAATGTAACTAATTTACGGATAGCATTCCATTTGAAAGGGCATAAACCCAGTGCAAAAAGGCACAAGATCGTCTAGCTGTTGAGGACAGCGAATCCTTAATTGACTGCTTCTGGGAAGTCTTTCAGGAATAATGTTTTGAAGTGGATGAGACATGTTGCACTCTCAACAATGTAAAAACTTCATTGCTTGCTCTTTAAAATGGCAATGAATAGGACGGAATGCTGTACAAGTACATTCGGCTCTATATATTAGCCGATAGGCACGTTTTTTAAAGCGTTCGAGCTTGCACATTAGCGTCTTTGATAGCTTGCCATAGGCCGGAAAAGAATACATAAAAAGAGATGTTATGATAGCATGGTAGACCACTTTTGACTCACGGTTAGACAAATCATTTTTCAAGCATCTAATTATATAAAGACGTTGAGAGGCACGCTTTAAAATGTCACTAATTTGAAACTGCCATGACAATGTTTCACAAAAAAATGCCCAGTACACGAAGTTGAGACACTTTCTCAAGTGAGCAAAATAGAATTGTTGTAATTGCGTGAAACCTTTTCTGCTAATGTCGTTCGAACAATCATCAAGTTTTCAGTCCTGCTTGGAAAATCGGTTTCCACAGTCAATACAGACTTGAAAGAAGGCCTCCATGAACATGCTCCATCATACGAAATTGTTCGGAGATGGATAAGCAGGTTCAAAGAAGGCCGATCCTCAGCAGATGGCAAACCCCGTTCTGGACGGACGGTGTCAGCGACTTACCCGATGTGGTTGAGAATATACTCTCAATTGCTTCAGGAGGACCGGCATAACATGTGAAGAAATAGCCAAGTCAGGCAACATGTCTCCTGACTCAGCACATCGCATCATGCGCAAAAACGTGGGGAAGAGGAAGATGGCAGCCTCACGTTCTCACACGAAACCAAACAGGTAGCACGTATGACGATTGAACTGGCCATCTTCGTCGCTTTCGAAGTGAGGGAGATACTTTTCTGGATCTCATTGTTGCCTGCGACGAGACCTGGGCGCGTGCTTTTGAGCCAGAGTTAAAGTGGCAAGGCTGCGAATGGGTCGGAGAAGGATCATCTCGACCATTGAAGGTCATTCGTTCTCTCACTGCTCTCAAAGTGATGAACGTTATTCACTTTCTTCGACAAGAACAGAATCCTGTTCGATCATGCAGTGCCACTACACACCACAGTCAACAACGACTTGTATCTGAACATTCTGTGTACTGGACTTCGCCAAGCAATCAAAAGGAAGCTCCCAGAGATGGTCGATGGGAAAATCATCCTCCTTCAAGACAACGCTGCCCCACATCGAAAGAAAGAAGTCCTTGAGGCTTCGTTGAGAATGGGTGAGTCTTGGGGATGGGAAGTGCTCGCGCATCCACCTTCCTCGCCGGATCTGTCACCGTGTGGTATTTTTCCGTCTCTCTGTATCACGGAAAGTCTTCGAGATGCGCTATTCCATAATATTGAGATTAATCGCGCTTTCAGAAATAGCTTGCAGCGTCAAGACAACAGCTAGTGTGCACAGAGGGTGGCATGTGGTCGTGTGTCACGCTGGAAGAAATGTATCGACTTTAGCGGTGATTGTCGAATAATGAATACTCTAATCTGTCATTATCTGTCACTTATCTGTCAAGGTTTCAGTGTTTGATGCGTTCAATAAATTTCTATGAAGCAGTATATATGACTTTTCGGATGACCCACGTATATAAGTGTATCTGCTAATTTGGTCACCTCTACGAATTTTGCATCTGGCAAGAAGGATCCTGGAGACATTTCAAATTAAATGATTTGATATATAAGTTGTACTTCTTGAGAAATTAAATGAATATTTGTTTAAGGAGAACCTTGATCTCTCTTTATTCAGCACATATAATAAGCAGACATGCCAGCGTCATCTCGTCTTGAATTTTAGTGCTAAAGAAGACAAGTTGAATAAGGAAATTTCTACTTCGTCGCAAATGAATCATTTGCGATGAAATTATACCTGTTTTGCAAAGACCTATTTCCTAGATGTGTCTGCTTCATTTTCCACTCGTCTTGTCAGAGTCTATTATATGAACTTCCCACTTTCTCAGCTCCTGTCAGCTACAGCTGTAAATAATTATTCCTATCTGTCTTATCAACACTTCTCTTCATTTTTTACACAATGTACGCAAAGACGACTGTAGAAATTGATCAAAGGATAAAAGAACGATGTCTTTAGAAAAAAGAGAGTTGTGGGAGATTTCGTTTCGTGTATACACGTATATAGACCAAAGTTATAATTTGCATCTTCTCATCTGATAATTAGCAACACAATGTAACGTGCACCTTTTTATAACGAACAAAATTTAAGGATGTCAATCAATTTTCACAATTCTGACGAAAATTCTGAATCTTTTATGACAATTCATTTTTCTATCTTTTATGGCATAGACCAATGTCACAATAGCTTTCGAGTTGTAGGTCGGAAATGATTTAAGCTTGGAGTACGTGACTCTCTGCTTGCACGTATTTGAAAACAGGCGAACGTCTCAAAAGCTCGGAATTTCAATCGGAACAAATGCTTTGAAGTAATAATATCAATGAAAGGAATTAAAATGGTTCTAGGGAAGGGTCCGACGTATTAACTGCAGCATAGTCATGCTTCCTCGTTGACCATTCAATCCTAAGGATGACTCTGTGAAAATTTGGCCATCGTCAGAGGCCTTTGATTGCCTAGTTGCTTATTGGTTATCAGCTGTTGGTCAGCCTGTAGTTAGTCAAGTCGCGGTTCGGCTACATTTATGTGCAGGACTATGAAGGTGAAGGGGGCAGCTGAACGTGTCCTCATCACACAGCATGCGCCTTCGAGGCCGAAAATGAGACTTTCACATAATGGTGCACTGCGAATATGTGCGTGTGCCGAGTTCTATCCGGTTCTTTTTCTTATCAGACGCGATCAGATGGGAGATTGGAGCAGATTGGAGTTTTCGGTAAAAATGAGATTTTCTGTGTTTTTCCTGATTAAGTGAAAAGTGAAAGGTCCAAAGTCATAAGTTTTGGTACTGGATATCTTCAAGTCATAAACTCGTGTCATGAGTCAAAATGCCACAATCCAAAACTTTCGATTAAATAGAGATAACATATTCATCATTCATCTCTATTAAATTGCAATTTTTGGACTGTGGTATTATTACTTTTAAACTTTTTGGAGAGAACATTTTTCCACTCCATCGAGCATGCAGATTGCTTCATAAAGAATTGAAATGGGTAAACGTAAATTACGTATAGAAAGTCGTTTCCCAGTTCAACAAACTCGAATTGAAAGCTGATGTTCTGAAATAGCTCCGGTGAAAATTTCATGACTATACTCTAGATATAGCAGTCAGTAGACAAAATAATGTTTCAATCCTTTGCAATTCTCACTTTCATCGCTAACCATAAAGCGTGACTCACCACTCTCACGCATGCATAGACAGGTTACACATTTTCTCACACAGATGGATTTCTTTACTATGCAGCTGTCTATCGGTGTCTGTGCATTGTCTAGAATGTAGGCAGACGAGATAAATGCTGTGTAATCAAGAGACATCGAATTCATTCAATTCGTTTGTTTTGTGTCTCTCACTGACATGCCAGATGCTGTACTGAAAGCTTGCCAGAAAGGCTATCTTGGGTGTTAGGCTGAGGCTTCGATCCGATGTGGCCGGCCAGTCGCCACTGTGTCGCAACAGTCAAAGGTCCCCAAAAGTACTGTTCACTTTTGGTTGCGAAGAAGCTGTCAGCGGCCTGATGGAAGGTCTCCTGGCCGACCAAGGCTGACTTCTCGCAGGTCAAATCGCTACTTCACCAGTGTGGTTGACATTGATCCCTCTCCCACTTTATCTGAGCTTTCAGCAGGTTCAAATATTTCGAGGACAACTGTTTGAAGACGACGTTGAACTACTCAAGTCGCAAGAGATCAATGAAGCTAAATTTGTCCGAGCAACACAAGAAACTGAGACTACAGTGGTCAATGAAGCTGCAGAAGCAATGGGAACAATAGGAAACAAATTAATTTAATTATAGTTAATAACTCAATGTTAACTGTTAAACGTTGCTGTTTTATCTATTTTAGAACTAGCTATTTATGAAGCGAACTGTAAACTGCGCATGCCTTATTGATGAAGCCAAACACTTTCGTATTTTGCAAGCATCCCAAGGTCATCTTAGCCACATTAATTTGGTTGAATTAACATTCACATTATCGCATGCATCACCGAACAGAATCTTGATAATAACAAATAGTGATATGTTGGTTGGAGACATTCCATGCCGAAAATTGTGAGATTAGACTCAGGACTTTTCACTTAGAGAATAAATAGAAAACCCCAATGTTACCGAAAATCTCAGTCTGCTTCCCATTGGATTTACATGTATTTCTCTCTCACTAGAACAGGAACCGGGGTCGAACTTGGAGAACTGGCAGATTCGAGTCAATAAATAGGGTGCACATCCTTTTGTAAAAGTCTGCTTTTCGTCCTCGCTCCGTGCAGAAGTTCGTGTTTGCGACCGAGCTATACATACAGTCTTTGAACGAGTCCAGGGCTTCCCTCAATAATCGTGATTTTAATGAAATGAGCTTACATTAAATGTAATTTTATGTTTTCAAAATTGCTTAATCATTGGGCCACAGAAATGAGCAACGTTTAGAAATTATTTTTTGCCAGCAAAAAACTTTTACTGTGAAGCAATTATGTGACATATTCTATTCATGCATACGCAACATCTTAGAATATTACACCCCTTTATTTATAAGCCTAGTTGCTCGTGATATTCAAAAAATAGAGAAACTACAATCGCGTTGCCATAAAATAATCATCATCCTTATGTCAGTGTTCTGTGTTCATTCCTTTGGAGTACATTCGATTGTTGCGCGCCTTGGTTGAGGATCCTTCACATCCTATTCATCACCTGTCCCCATCCGGCCTACCATATTCGGGAAAATTTTCAATTCCGTTGTGCAAAACAGTTCGTCGAAGCAAATTCCTCATAGTGTCCATGTCTAAGCTAGCAGACAGTGGTTTTCGTGTTTATGTTCTCCTTATTTCAAGTTACATATGAACCGACCCCGATTAGCTAGTCTGTAACACTCTTGCATGACTAACACGCTTCTGATGTTACTCCTTTTGTTTCTTGTTACTTTGTATTAATCGATTTACTTAAATGTGCTAATTGTAGTTAGCCTCACGATTATCATTACTGAGGCGTATGGTCAATAAATCGTTATTATTATCATTATCCCTAATTTCGATAATCAAACGCCTAGACAATCGAGACTAGAATCGAGCTGGACGATTCCAGAAGTTAACGATTGGAAACGGGGATTGAATCCTCTTCTGTGGGTTTGGCTCTCAAACACCGGTGAAGAAATTACCTAGTACTATGCAGCCAAACATATGCTTCGAAGGAAACCTAAATTCCAAAAACCGTGAGGAAAGAAGAGTCGGCAAAGTTTCTCTGAAAGACTGGTCAGAGACAATGCTAGCTCATAATTTCAAACAATAAAGGCTTAGCGCTCAGACGATACTGGGAATAAATGTGTGTTCTTTGTCTGACTGAACTTCCAATTAAACCTTCAGTACATCCATGTGAGGACTTGTCCGCTTCATTGAATTGGAATTCTTTCTTTTGTTTCCACATTTCAAAACAGATATTCAAAAGAGTTAAGATGGAAGAATAATATTCGACACAAGGAAGATCGTATTGGAGCTGCTGCAGTTCACTTGAAGATTCCCTTACCTATAGCTCTCTACACATCGCTCTGAAATGAATAGAGATCACGAGGGCGAAACCTCCCATCTTTGATACTTAAGTATTACTCAGAATTGGATGGAAACTTAGCATACTTGGTGTGTGAATTTTCTATTCTCGCTTTTCTTTTGCACTAGTGGTATAAACATCAATTGAAGAGTTTGAATCCCCAATCACTGCCGTTTTAAGCGACTTGTAAATGTGATGACAAAATGGCTGTATGCATAGAGAAGTCACTTTTGAGTACAACATTATTGGTAAAATTGATTGATGCAACTCAAAAAGCAAAGTTGAGATGTGGATAAAATGTGGAAGTTGTTTTTTAAAAAGTGACCATTCCAACATAGACCGCATATATTAAGGGATGCTGTAAAAGTCTAAGTACTTTCTAAATGTTTTCAATGGTATAAGGAAGACAGACAACTTGAAAATGCTCTAAGTTTTCAAAAAAGATTAAGAAAATATAGAATAGAATAGAATAGAATAGAATAGAAAATAGATTTATTCCCATTTCATTAATCACAACATGAATATATACAGGTGGGTGTCAAGTTTACATTTACACAAATTTACACTTGAAAAGAAAGGGAAAAGGACCAGAGGACCCATCATAAGGGTATAAACCTGGCCCTATAGCCTTTGAGAGGATCACTATAGGAGTCAGTCAATCAAATAAAGTCATATTCACAAAAGAGATATTACGTTATACATGTGCAATACATGCATATATACAAAGACTACTGAGGTATAATATGCAATTTCAACTAAAATGTTTATTTAAGTAGAATATGTACGTGTATGATACTCAAATGTTTTCGGCAGGTATTTGATGTCTAGACCATCCCACGATTCCTTTTCATTTATCAGTTATCGACCCATGGGAATCCCACGGGCCCACGGATCTCAAACTGCCATTTTCAAAAGACCAGCTTGGTGTGTCAATCCGTAAATAATTATACGCATGTTCATATTCCACGTCAAAGCGGCACATGGGCCTAAGTTCACGTTCCGGTCCCATCCCAGGACCACGGGCCCTCCCATGGGTCTCATCTCACTGGCCATTCCTTTAAGTCCGTCCATCGCCGGCTCGCTGTGTTCAGGGTTGGCTTTTTGCCGGCTAAAACTGTTTTGTCACTAAATGGTAAAAAACGGCTAAAACTAAAATTCCGAAAAATCAGTCTATTTCTTCACGAAATAATCGACAGCAAGTTGGGGTTGAGTATCACGATGCATCCGGGTTTGCAGATTGCAACTCTTATCTTGCAAAACATGACATTCATTCTGTGATAGAACCACATGATATGCTTTTATGACGAACGACGTATGATGTTGTCTTTGTTTACGATTGCTCTGATTGCTCTGCCCTTTTTTGTGCCTTTAGAACAAATGTAGACTTCAGCACCATTTTGGCCCATTAGTTCATGTAACAGAAGTTGTTAGATACTCCCAGAATTATCATCAAATGAATGAAAAAAATGGAAATAAATATATGAATAAAACTGGTTTATACATAGAACTAAATTAAGTATTTCCCAATTTCTTCATGTAGACGAGCTTCAATAATCCCACTGTCATTCTTCTGTGCTGAATGTTCAGCAAGAATGCAGAGTGCATTTTAATAGTAGCGTAGATTTCATCAGATCTAGATTTGAACCCAGGTCTCATGAACGCAGAGAGAATACTATATAAAAAGCCTTTACACCGGAAAATCTCAGGTCCAAAATCAAGCAATGTGTAACAGTCACTTAGAATACATTTCTAATTTTTTTAGAAATATATTAAATGTACTAATGCTTGTGACTGGAGCATGATGATTGGAAAAACAAATAATAATTGAATAACATAGTTCGCAGCAGAGATCTTAATAAAGTGAGGTATAATGTATGTCTGAACAGCTTCAGTTACAATCTCCACAAAAGAACATTTTCAGTAAACTGCAAAATTGATCGTTGTTGATAGAATCTGAGAGCGACAAACAATTGTGACATTATTGTGATATTCAAGTTTGTTTAAAGTTCTTCGAATTTCCATATTTCGAGCTCAAATCAAAACTTTACTTTCGGTATAAAATTCATTTAACATCACCTTATCTTCTAAATATGTCAGGGTAAATTGCTATGACATGAAAAATGTTGAAGGGCAATATTGTTGATCCGCTTGGCGTGCAGGATAAATTTCATAGAAATATTCGTGTAATTACAATAGCCATGGGACATTTGCCACAGATTTAGAAGACAAGCTATTCTATGAGATCAGCCATGGACTCCTAGATAATAGTATTAGAAGTATAGAACAAGTATACACTAATTAGTATATACTACTAAAATAATGGTATTAGAAGTCCATGGATCAGCAGGCAGGTTAATTGTAGAAATCCGAGGCCAGATTTGCACATTTTCTTGCCTTTCCATAGCTTCATGGAATGCCTGTTTTCGATCTTTCATATAAAGCCAAATGATTTCCTTCCAACATGGACGTCTGTTGCATCACAATGAATGAAATTTATAAAGCAACAAAATGCGTACACGCTTAAAAGAATGCACAATAGTTTCATAGCAATATTTTTTATAATAATTCATGTTCTTGAACAAAGCCTATACTTGGAACATATTCTTGATTGAAATATGATGTTGATAAGGTTTGGATCATAGAGTAAGTATGTTAGGTAGAGTTGTAGCTCCGCATTTATTAAATCCAGAATGTGCATGCACTTTCGATTTTATTAAATGAACTCGAGGGGGATACAGTCGGAATTTTTTCCAAATGTCAGATATGAACATTTGTGCAGTTTTGAAGAAATTACAATGGAACTGACTGATCATGATATTAATGCAGAAGGAAATGATATTATTTTACAGATCCTCCAGACGAAAAACCGAGGTCCGGAACGTATCTAACAACTTCACGTTTCTCATCAATCGATTCTATTACAGAGATAACTGAAAAGAAGATAACATCAATTGAACCAATCACTGGACCACCAAAGAGCCCGATGACAACGGAAAAGTGCAAGGCGTGTCATGAAAACATTGAAGATCTAGAGGTGAACTTAAAGTGTGACAAATGTAAAGATTCTTTCCATATTTTTTGTGTTGAACTACCTGACTATGAGTTACCAAAGTATTTGAAACATAATAATAAAAGGAAATTCCAGTGCAAAAATTGTATCGAAAGTTTATATCCTTCAGAATTACAACATATAACAAAGCACACAAAGAACAGAATACACTCAGAGTCAACCACACAGAACACAGAAATCATAGAAGATAGAAACAAATACCAAAGAAAAAGCGAAGATCTTATCAAAATAGCTGGAGCACTCAGGACCGAAATCGAAGAAAGTGCAACGAAAATACAAGCTCTTGAGCAAAACTTAGCACGAAGTGAATGTGAGTTGACACTGACATATGAAAATATTAGAAGACTAGAAAGAGAACTGAACGAAGAACGAAGGATAACCAACTTCAACAACAAATCTGATGACAGTGACGATGATGAAGAAACAGAACCCGAGGATGAAAACGATAAAATAATGGAAAAATTGTGCAAAATATCAGAAAAAGTGGATCAGATAGAACGACAGCAAAAGCAGATGAATGAAAAGCAACAACAACAACAACACCAACTGGAAGAACAGCGCCAACTAGAAAAGCAGCGTCAACAAGAACTTCAAGTAGAACATCGTCAACAAAAAGATAACCAACATCGCTGGCAACCACCACAACAACCAATAAGAAGGAACATTACCTGTTTCTACTGCGGAAGACGTGGTCACCCGATGCGAAACTGTTATCATGCACGCTGGAATCGACACTATAACGACGGTTATAGCAGAAACAGGCACAACAACTACATCAATGCGAACACAAGACCAAGATACGAACAGCAGCGTAGAAGATATGACCAAACTAGATACGAAAATCAAAACAGATACGAGAACCAAAGATATAGAGAAGACAGAAGACGCAATTTTGAAAGAGAACGAAGAGAAAGAGAAGAAGATGGATATCGAGTATCCAGAACGGACAACGGAAACGGTCCAATTCAATGCACACCAACACGCATCCTCAATCAACAAAACAACAGACATCACTCACAAGCAATACAACCTTATTTTTAGCACACTAAAGGAAGGAGAGGACGATGAACATGATTTTGATAAAATCAGTGACCTCAAAATAAGTTACATAAATGTGAACGGCTTAAATGAAAATAAAATAAGTAATTCCGATATGATCAAAGATATGCATAATGCTGATATGCTCTGTTTTGTTGAAACGCACTTAAAAGGTGAAGACATTCTGCCAGTTATTAGAAATTACACAAGCTATCATTCAATTGGAAGAAAATCTTCAAAATTTGGAAGAAATATCAGAGGTATATCACTGTATGTAAAAGAAAATATAAAGAATTTAAATCTAGAAAATATTGTCAATGAAAACGGAAGAATATTGATCGTTAAAATAAGGGAACATGCATCAAATATTTTCATAATCATATGTTACAGAAGTAACAGAAAATCTAGATGTAAAGACAAAGAATTCTATGAAAATATAAAAAGCCGCATACTTCAATACAACATGGAAAATGTAATATTAATAGGAGATCTAAATGGACGAATTGGATTAGAAAATGATAATAAAAATCTTGGTCTTCCAAACAGAAAATCTGATGATTTAACCCTAAATATCTATGGACAAGAAATATTAAGGTTCTGTAATGAAACCAAATTAATAATAGCAAATGGAAGATTTGAAAATAAAGACTCAATTGGAAAATCTACGTATCACTGTATTCAAAATGATGAAGTTAAAAAATCAATGATAGATTATTTGATCGTATCCGAGTCCCTTTTGAATAGGCGAAATGAGTTCGAAATTGGTAATCCAGTGTTGTACACTGACCATTCGCTTCTCAAGATAAAATTGAATATTGCATTAGATAAAAAAATCACTACAAAAAATAAGAAACATCAAAGTAAAAAACTAATTCCGTTTAAATGGACAAAAGAAAAAGCCTCAAAATTTGATATAGATAAATTTGACTTAAAATGCACTGCATTATCAAACAAATTGATTACTCAGAATATGAACGCAAATGAAATATATATTGAATTACTAGACATAAGGAATAACTCAACTGATTGCAATTATAAACCTCAGACATCAAAATATTCTGAAAATATTACAAACTTACGGAAAGTTTATAGAAAGGAGGTTGCCATGTTCAAAGAAGATAAATCAAATAATAATTTGAATAGATTGATGTTATTGAGAAAGCAACTGCAAAAGCAAATAAGGAAAGAAACAAGAAAAATTGAATCTAATCATCTGAATAAATTGATAATTGCAAAAGAAAATAATAATCACAAAGAATATTGGAGCTCAATCAATGGAAAGAAAAGGACCACTACTACTTCTACTCTGAATATTAATGATTTCAAAATCGAAATGATAAATTCTGATTTATCTAGACATGTTGAGACTTGTATTACCGCAGTAAATAATGAAACTTTCAATATGGTAGAACAATCGGATGAAATCCTTGACGTTCAAATTACTATGAATGAGCTCCAAAGTAATCTTAAAGATACAAAGAACTTAAAATCAAGTGGTCCCGATGAATTTGTAACAGAAATATTTAAAATAAATGACAAAACATTGCCTATACTACTGAATTTATTTAACGAACTCTTGCACAATCATAATGAGGTAATCCCATTTTCTGAAAGTTGGGTAATACCTATTCATAAGATAGGCGACAAAAATATGGTAAAAAGTTATAGGCCAATAAATTTAAGTTCGAATATAAAAAAAATTGCTAACCAAAATAATGAATAATAGACTGGCTAAGTGGTTGAAAAAAAATTTTATCATCCATCAATGCCAAACAGGATTTATGAAGGGAAGCTCTACAATGGATAATATATATATATATATATATAGTTAAGGAAATAATGCAACTTTACAAAAACAAAAAATCTCCATTGTGTATGTGTTTCATTGACTTATCAAAGGCTTTTGATACGGTTCCGAAAAACATTCTTATTCACAAGATTGGCAGTATACTTCCTCATGGCAATTTTCTGCACCTTTTGAAACGACTGATCAACGAGAAAAGTCTCAAAGTTCTATATGATGGCAATGAATCCTGCAAATTTACTTTGAAAAATGGAATACCCCAAGGCGACAGTTTGTCACCAACGTTATTTTCAATTTTTATAAATGACTTGTCAAAGGAGATTGATGCTAATCTTGGAAATTTGAATGCAGTGAATATCGGTGAAACTCAAATACCTTGTTTAATTTATGCTGATGATATACTTCTGATGAGTAACGATATAAACAGTCTAATGAACCAAATACAGATAGTCAATGAATATTGTAAACGCAACAGCCTGGATATGAATTTCGATAAAACTAAATTAATTTTTCAAAATATTTGATATGAAAATGATCACATAGAACTTAATTTGAACAATGAATTGAAACGAATTGATATGGTGCGCGAATATAAATATCTTGGATTTTGGATAGGAAATAACACTAAAAAACATTTGTCTTCACTAACTAAGAATGGTAATAAATCGGCATATCTAACTGCTAAAAAACTAAAAGAAATAGGATGTGCGAATGGAACAATAGTGAAAAATACCTTTGAAATGTTGACATTATCAAAAATGCAATATGGTGGTGAATTTTGCTTCTACAATAAATTATCCGAATTGAATAGGATACAATTTCAATTCTATAAACGTTTCTATCATCTGATAACTACCACTGCAAATTATTGTTTGATAGGGGAGTTTGGACTATTTCTTCTCGAATATCATTTTGAAAAAGCTGCAATCAACTTATGGATTAAAATTATCTTTAATGAAAGTAGTAGCATCATGAAAAGATGCTATAATCATGTTTCAAATAATTTAGACAATGGCAATTATTCATATACATGGTGCTGGAGAATAAAGCATCTTTTAAAGCAAATTAATTTATCACATCTTTGGTTAGATCAAAACAGCTTAGAGATAAATAAGCGCAAATGTAAAATTATAGTAAAAACCAGACTAATGGAGCATTTTAGAGCCATCTGGATAAATGATACCAAGAAAAGTAGAACCGGAATAGACTACTTGGAGTTAAGTCAATTCGATTGCAGCATGAAAAGTTATTTGACTCTGAATCTAAAACTAAATATTATAGCACCTTTGTTGAAATTGCGATGTAGGAATCATGACCTAGCAGTTAAAACTGGATGTTATAGAAATCGATTGAGCTATGACGAAAGATTGTGCAGTTTATGCGATGATAGAACAGTTGAAACTGTATACCATTTCATTTGCAAATGTGCATTGTACTGCACTTCACACCATTCTTTGTAGATATCTCGAAGCAAGATTTCTATGTAATGCTAGAAACTTTGGAAATAGGTAAAATTGTGACATTAACCAAATACATAAACAGTGCAAATAGCATCAGAGCAGATAAATTGCGTCAGCGACCAATGACATCGTGATAAGTATTCAGATGCATTAAAGGTTCTGATAGCGCAACATATCGTTCAATGCGAATTAGTGAGACGAAAAACCGAGGTCCGGAACGTATCTAACAACTTCACGTTTCTCATTAATCGATTCTATTACAGGTAAGATGATGCGAATTACTGAATTTTCTAATGATCACAATATGATGTTCTTGTTTCATGCATGTATATCACCTATCGTTCCGGACCTCTTAAAAAGTAGGACTTAATAATTAGGCAAGACGAATGCTGGCGTGCGTCATTAATTTTGAATACATATTCCGATCTGCTCTGATATGCCGTTTTTATCAAACTTTAACATTTTTCATTGCAATGTATGATGATGTTATGTATTATGTATGATGATGCATAACTTTAAAAGATGAAATCATGACTTGCTTGAACATATTAAATATGAATGAAAATGTCCTCTCCTTCCAGACAGTGTCATCTCGTCTTTCAGTGTCATTACTTAATCTCACCTCCATTTTATTATCATTCTGTAAATTTCTCAATCGCCTTGTCATCAATCATCTCATTCATTCTCTTTTGTATACATATGCGTGTTTTTCAATTGAAAAAATAAACGTTCTGATATTCTGATATTCCGTGTCATGACATCCTTGGAGAGGTAATATATATTAAATTAGCAACTCGATGACCTGCTATTGCTTTCATGCTGAATCTCAAGAGAATCTTCTTAAGCGTGATCATATCATAGGCAACATGAACGTGCCACTGGTAGAGCAAAATAACGTAATCAAAGACAAAAATTTTAATTAACTTTGAAAGATGTCAATGGGTCCACATCACCATTCAGATTCAAGAACTCAAACATTAATTTAGTGAATCATAAATTCATGACGATGAAAATTGAATTAAAAACATGAAATTTCAGCCACGACAGCACAATAAGATCTCGACTTTTTCATGAAGACTTTCGCTATTATGCCGTTCATTAGATTTCCTTGATCATCAGCATAATTTCCGCTTAGTTACGATGCTTGTTAGCAAATATTCCTTCCTTTTGATATCCAACTTGTTTCACACTACTTATAATGGGGACGTCATCTCGGTAGTATCTAAATTGGCAAAAATTCAGCTTTTTCAAAAGTGCTCAAATAATTTTTTGGACCACGGGAACGTAATCTCCTCAAAAAATGAATCTTTTGCTATAAAAATTTTCACTGTATACAGATACTTTTTGAGACGACACTCTACCTATGTATACTTACTCTATGGTTTGAATTGTGAAAATACAGGCCTAAATGTTTATCGAATGATGAAAAAGTAAGATGAACTTATTGCGACTAACGTTCATCAATGAAGTAAGGAGTGACAATGATCCCTTACCCAAAAAACTTAAGTAGTAATGCTGAAAAAATTGTTTTGGCCAGTTTTTGCCTGTTGTAGCCGAAAAATGGTGCCAAAAGTTGATGATTTTTACCAGGTTTCTACCGGCTTTTACCAGGTGGTAAAAACCAGGGTGGTTTTTACCAGCCAACCCTGGCTGTGTTTGGCATAACCTTGTGATTAATGGAAGAATTAGTCATTATTCTGTCACGATCAAATAGGTCGGAGGCACACACGATAAGCCATAAGACGCAAATTGAGTTCCAACACATAAGTTGCAATGAGAGCTGGCATACAGAGTAAGCCATAAGCCCATAAGCCATAAGCTATAAGCCGTCAACCGGTTGAGAATCCTTGAGTGATGATTTCCTATAGAACCAGCGTTGAGATATAACGCGTTATTCTTTGTGCCCATGCTTTATGCTCTTACAAAAATTAGAAAAATATGATTAAATCTTTTTCTTCTGTCTGCTTGTACTATCTGTCATGAGAAAAATATTTTCAATCTGACTTATGGCTAATGGCTTGTGACTTGTGACTGGTGACTTATTCTGTGTGCCTCCGGCCTCAATTGGTCAAGATCATGGCGAGTTTCCCACCCCTGTCTTTTTCCTCTCCGCCTCAGTATCTGTTCTTTTAGCTGTATCCATTGCTCAGTGAGAGACTTTCTCGGTTCCTGGACAATTTCGCCTTCACTTGATCCGCATAGTCCGATCTTATTCGCTCGCATTTAGCGAATCGAACAATTTATTGTACAAGACCTCTCTTTATTAATTGTTGCGATGTCTATGGATTGCTGGATTTAGAATGGAAAGCGTATTTATTTCATTTATGAATGAAATCCATGGCTTCTGAATGGAAACGAGGTCATCTTTTTACTACGACAACAATAAATTTAATGATTTTCTATGTTTAGATGTCAAATGACGTCAAAATTCACGAAATCCTGTTACACGCGACGCTCTGAAAAATTAATTCGCATTATCTGCTTAGTGACAGTTAGGTGAAAAGCATAAAATGACAATTGTAGGGGGCGATTTTTTGGTAGGGGGAAACGAATTTTTAGGCGGTTAACGGATGCATGCTAGTACTACTCACTCTGGCGGAAACTGTATTCGTCTTGGATGAAACTCTGATTTTTCTTTCACTATTGCTCTGCATTCAAGCAGAATATTGTTATTGATTTTTGGCTTATGGTCTCCCATATCTTGAGTTTGCTTCATCGTTGTCATAAATTAAATGACAATTGTGCTCAGTATCCAAAGTAAAACACACGATTTCATAACAACATGCATTTCAATCCACATTTCATTATACCAATATAGATACAAACTTATATAAAATTTATTGTAGCCATTCGAATTGGTTTGTGCTTTGACAAGTTTAATTCCTATTATTTCCATTATTAGGAAGCACGGATGCATTTTTCCACCAATAAATCCGTTTTGGCAATTTTTTAAAGCGTTATTGTTTATCAAAATGCTCCAGTATGTGCTGCATTACAGTATTGCTTCATGCATATACTTTATTGCTATGCTGTTGGGTATGACACTCGAAAGTTTGAATATGAACACATTTGAGCAGCATTTTTGTTATATATTTGACTTCTACCAGTTTTTTGACGTATAGGCCTATTACCGAGAAAAACATTACTACCAAAAGACTGCGATTAGCTGCACTAAAATGGTTATTGATGAAAATAAAACAAGTTGATGTATAAAAAACGTCTAATTGATATAGGATCCACTTGTCAAACACTCAAAAAATGATATATATTAAACAGGTTCACGTAAGTCTGCAATCTTTTATCGCACATGCAAACCTGACCAGTTTTTTTAACATTGATTACAGCTTTTTTTCTTCTCCTGCCAACCAATGCAGCTAAATCTAAAAGGGATAATAATTTCCTAAATATGATCTCATTAGTGCAATGCGACTGACAGAGCATTTAAAGCACTTCAGCATGTTTGATGAATTTCCTCTATTTGTGGGCGAATGAGAAAATTGTTCTTTCAGCGATTTTGTTCACTAGAATTCCATGCACAGTTAAGATAAAGCCGTCAGTTTTAGAAATCCGGGCTATCTCGTACAGCCTGCCCAGGCTATAAAGCCAAAGCTATGCCCGAAAATCGAGAGCAAAACCCGGGCTCGAGCCTGGAATGGAAAATCGGGCGGGCTGCCCGAAGTGTGTCAACGAAATGTGTGAACTAATTTATCAGTTATTTATGCCTGTGTGAAAATGATTCCTTATGAGACTGTCACCTTAACATCGCGGGATAAGCCAATGATAACACCTTTACTAAAACTGGTCATCAAAAAATGGTGGGATGCCTTCAGATAACGAGATCGCCGATTGTTCAAGCACTACAAAGAGAAAGTTAAATCTGAGCTAATAAAGACAAAGAAAAGATTTGCTGACAAGCATAAGCAGAATCAAAATGATTTGTGCAATGTTGTAAAAGAAGTCAAGGATTCTCCAGTCTCCAGTCCCTTGCAACACGTGTAATCTCAATTCCGACACGATGAACGTGTTCACAAGTGAATTTCAAAAGAATTTTATTTCATCACCTGCCATCGATTTGTTAACATTCTCTTACGGTCAAGGAAATTTTCATATAACAGAAGACGAAGTTTTGCGGCAGCTATTACGTTTGGTCCCTGGAAAAAGCTGTGGACCTGATTCCATCCCATCCAGACCTTTGAAGATGGATTCCCATCTCTTCTGTGCTCTACTGTGCAGAATCTACAATCAGTCGATTTTGTCCCAAGCTTTTCCTGACTTAATTGAAATTTATTTTGTTCAACCCATCCCAAAAACAGTCGAAGCCTCTGATCAGCTTTCTGCAGCTTCAGTTACTGCAAAAGTTTTTGAGCGTGTTGTGTTATCTCACATGAAAAATCAACTGCTCCTTGTTTACGGTTGAAATTAACATGCTTACAGGCAATTGGGTACTACATCGAGTGCTTCGGTGGAAATACATGATTATGGGATCTCATTTATGGATGAAAGGAATATTGTGACAGTGCGTGTACATTTAATTGGTCGTGACATTTTAAATGCAGTTCGACTTATAAACTTTTGATTATAGATGATTTTGGTAAAGGGGTTTTAAGATAGCTCAAATCTTATTTGACTAGCAAATGCTCCAGAGTCAGAATTCATGGAACTCTTGGGTACTTTGAATATGCTGTAAGGATCAGTTCTAGGTCATTTCTTGTTCGCCACCTTCTCGTCAACCATTAATTTTCATACCGACTTCATTCACTCAGTTAAGCATGCTGATGATTTGAATGTTATTGAAGGACTTAATACATTACTCTTCGCGGAAAGTTATATGTCAGTTGCCATCACAGAAAAATTTTCGAACACTGGACTTATTCTTAATCATGCCAAGTGTCAAGAAGTAGCTATTCAAGGATCCAAACAGTGAATGAATAACGTATTTTTGTATAGTTTTCCAGTTTATGTACTCCGCGTATTTGGATTTGTTTTTTTCTGAAAATTTGTCATGGAATAACCAAAAAAGTGATGTCTTAAAACGTGCTTCACAACAGTACGTTATTCGATGTCTAAGGAGTGTTTTTTTTCAAACAGAGAATTAATAAATGTAAACCATGTCACAATAATTGCATTACTTTCATACGCTTCTCCTGCCTGTGGCACCCTACCTAAAATATCTGTGTCTAAATTTATATCGCTTTCAAAAACGTGCTCATCGGTTGATAACAAACGGTTGTGGATTAATTCGTCCTATTTCATTGCTCATTGAGGAGCAAGCAATCAAATTTTTGAATGCACGTGAATGTAATCCATCTCATCCAATGCATGAAGTAATCCCTGACTGTTCACCTAAAGGTGGACATTTGAGAATGCCAGTGTGCATGACTTGACGAGCAGTACTTTTTTCCTTGGACTTGTACTGCTACAAATAGTTTTTCTGCTAGGTCTGTTGATTAAAATAAATATTTGAGTAATTGCATTGAGTTTTTAGACACACATACTTGTATTTTTTCTGATCTTTTTTCCATTCATTTTTTGCTATTTTTGGTATGATATCATGTAATTTTTTCTTTTTGAACATTTCACGGATTTTTAATTCGATTTTTACGTGCATGAAAAACCGCGAATGTTTATTGAGAAAGTTATGTCTCAGTTAGTCATTTTTGTGAACTCAAACGAAATAACTGCTCATGTATTTTGATTGACTGATCACAATTAGAAAACAGATGATTGCCACAGTGTTCTCATTTCATTATTTGATTACCCAAGCTCAAGAATTTATACTATTGTGTTAATATTGTGATATAGAATCCAGACGACATAATTGCTAGTAAAATCAAATAATCTAATTACACAAGATCATAAAAGCCTGTCTGAAAACCAGACTGGTGCAGTCTTCCATCTCTCTTCAAAAGAACAGGAAAGTCATAGAGTAGAACAGAAAGTCATGACTACTTGTTTTGAATTCTGAAATGGGATATAGAGACTGAAAGGCACAGTTTCATTTCTGTCTCAGGCCACAATGTGAAAATATAATGCAAATTCTACAAGTTCTAAAAATTTGGAAACATTCAACCACGGAATCCTAGTTGGTCGCTGCGCTCCTCAGGAAGTGACACTTTTTTTGCGGATCCATTTTTGCAGCCGTTCTTGATCAGAATCAGGATTTGGGAATTTGTATAAGGCGATTTTATCGTCGGATGAGTTGTTTTTATAGTTAGCTCGACAGCCAGTTACACTGCACTTGTAAGGCATGGAGCAAATTCTACGAGAAATAGCGATGCACACCGAATTGCCGAAAATGGGAAGAATGACTTAACATCGCAGAAGCAATGAATTAGGAACCGACAGTGCAAGTAATCGATATCATCTATTAAACAACCTGTGTACAGATATCAAGACCACCAAGTAGGATTCCCTGTAAGGGCGTTCGCGCACTAAGCGGCCAAGTCGCGGCGACCAAGTCGTGGCGGCCAGCAGGAATGCTTTGTCATTGTTGCGGAGATGGGAAGTCGTCTACTTGCGCGCGCACTTTGCCGACGCGACCAATTGGTCGTGGCGGCCATCAAGATTTGCAGCGACGCACACGCGGCCAGGATGTCGCGGCGACCAGTAAAATACGTTGCAGCTTATGACAGAGCGCGCACTTGGCGACCCTTCCCGCGACAAATGGATAATAAATTGCTGAAACCTCTTCCTCATTCATTCGTTTCCTCAACAAATGGCGTCGATCGGTCGCTGTCGCAGCCGCTTTCATGGCCGCACATTTTTTTGGCCGCGGCGGCCATAGTCGCCGCGACCTGGCCGCTTAGTGCGCGCATGCCCTAAAGACGGACACTCTTTGGCAGGAGATTTCTCCTTAGGGAGAAACGAAAATAAACTGAGATGAATAACTATACATGCGCCAACAGTGGCCCGTGTATGTAAAGCTCTTGTCAGAATCTGCAAGGGTGTCACTTCCTGAGAAGCGCAGCGACCAACTAGGATTCCTTGATTCAACACTGAGATGACATCAATAACACCATTTAACCACCAATAACATCTGGTTTAGTTTTCTTAACTGTGATTGCGACACCCTATCTCAGATCAGTGGACGAATGTCCCATAGGAAGTGCGTCGAATAGCAGATGTTCATTCATTGAATTGACTTCACAACATAACTTTTCTAAATATTTGTAGGGACTCATGAAGACCCTGCCGAAACAACTTTCAAGTTGGAAAGAGTGATATCCGAAGTCGCAAGCGAACCTCGATTTGTAGCATGATTATGAATCATTCTGTATGTCCTTCTCATAAATTAAAGAATGAATTAGGAAATAAATAAAATCAACTTTATTGAGTCACAACTTTTGCATGCAAAGATTCGGTGATAGCTACAAGGACATCATGACATAATATCACAGATTAGAAGATAAGGGCATGACTGTATCAAAGTTACTTAAACATAAAAGACAGCAAACAATAAAGCAAGAATATAAATTAAACGCCTTAAATGCCTACTTTGATGAAGGAATCAACAAATCGAGCAGTTCTAGCAAAGGTGGATAAAAAAAGGAGTGGTGACACTTGAAGCACAGGCTTCTCGCAAAATAAATATTTCTTGCAGGAGATTCTTCCCAATTGAACAGACACATTCTTCACAACACCTTAACACTCATGCGATTGGCAGAAGTAATGACAGAGTTGTTTATGTCATGAGTTAACCTGATGATTCGAAACGAACAAAAAAATAACAAAAGGAAGGCAGGGGTGTAGTGGGGCCGGGGCGGGTCGGGGCGCCGCCCCGGCAGCGTTTTTCACCGCCACCAATGTTGATCCTTTATTTAATGATAACAGAATATATTTGGCTATTTTACTATTTGGCCATTGAAAATTTCATGTGTGCATTTCGATGTTTAGGTTATCATAAACGATTTACCATATCATACTTGTAGTCTTGATTTCGTCATCTAACTTTTCAGTGGGCAATAACTGTTGGAAGTTGACATCAGTCATAACACGTATTTTCCTCTAACCTGTGAGATCCATTAACATGCATTTTGTCAGTATCCTAATTGAAACACACAGCATGCTCCATACTCCAAACTTATCAATGCAATCAACATTAAATTAAAATCAAGTGTTTTGCAAGACATTGGCGAGAAGCTTCCTGTATACACAACAGCGATACCTCTAGTCATGCACTTCTTATGCGGATATTCGCTGATGTTATTCTCATTACCTCCTCTCATCAGAGTTGAGGCAAAATCCAAGTCAATCATTGTTTCATTTTGGAATCTGTTAACGGCGTCAAAGCTCACTTCTTTCACACATTTCATACACAAAATACGTTCCTCTCGTCAGCTCTTAAAATGAAACGCAGGAATACAGAAGAAAAGTGCATTACTGATTTTTTACGCCAAATCCGAAGAGACCAAAGACTGAGCTTCGCACACCATTAATAAGCGATCCACAAAATCCAACTTCCTCTCAGAATCAAACGAGCGATTCAACGTCGACATCTACACCATCTGTGGTGAGTAATTATGTGTTTTACCATTAATAATACAAAACCTTGAATTTTTTTAAAACATATGAAACACAATTAGAATTAGTTTTTTACGTTAATTCAATTGCTAGGATCAAGGGAACGTTTTCTGAGCATTACTTTTTACAAAACATAACTGTTAAGTATACGCCTAAACATGCGATCTTCTAATGAATATTCAATTTGAAATGACAGCTCTTAAAGACGTTTCATAGCTCTAGTATTTTTTGAATGCCTAAACATGCGATATTCTAATGAATATTCAATTTGAAATGATAATTGTAAAACTCCTAGAGACGTTACATAGTTTTAGTATTTTGTGAATGCCTAAACATGCGATATTCTAATGAATATTCAATTTGAAATGATAATTGTAAAACTCCTAGAGACGTTACATAGTTTTAGTATTTTGTGGATGCCTAAACATGCGATATTCTAATGAATATTCAATTTGAAATGATAATTGTAAAACTCCTAGAGACGTTACATAGTTTTAGTATTTTGTGAATGCCTAAACATGCGATATTCTAATGAATATTCAATTTGAAATGATAATTGTAAAACTCCTAGAGACGTTACATAGTTTTAGTATTTTTTGAATGCCTAAACATGCGATATTCTAATGAATATTCAATTTGAAATGATAATTGTAAAACTCCTAGAGACGTTACATAGTTTTAGTATTTTTTGAATGCCTAAACATGCGATATTCTAATGAATATTCAATTTGAAATGATAATTGTAAAACTCCTAGAGACGTTACATAGTTTTAGTATTTTTTGAATGCCTAAACATGCGATATTCTAATGAATATTCAATTTGAAATGATAATTGTAAAACTCCTAGAGACGTTACATAGTTTTAGTATTTTGTGAATGCCTAAACATGCGATATTCTAATGAATATTCAATTTGAAATGATAATTGTAAAACTGCTAGAGACGTTACATAGTTTTAGTATTTTTTGAATGCCTAAACATGCGATATTCTAATGAATATTCAATTTGAAATGATAATTGTAAAACTCCTAGAGACGTTACATAGTTTTAGTATTTTGTGAATGCCTAAACATGCGATATTCTAATGAATATTTAATTTGAAATGATAATTGTAAAACTCCTAGAGACGTTACATAGTTTTAGTATTTTGTGAATGCCTAAACATGCGATATTCTAATGAATATTCAATTTGAAATGATAATTGTAAAACTCCTAGAGACGTTACATAGTTTTAGTATTTTGTGAATGCCTAAACATGCGATATTCTAATGAATATTCAATTTGAAATGATAATTGTAAAACTCCTAGAGACGTTACATAGTTTTAGTATTTTGTGAATGCCTAAACATGCGATATTCTAATGAATATTAATAATAGGATATTTAAATAGTTTGTAGATTTCTTGTACTTTAAACTTAACTGAAATTTAACACGCCATCAAAACTTACATTTCGACTTACTTCAACAGAGTTTGTACCATTTATATTACACTTCATAGTTATGCGTATGTGCTTTTCAATAGAGTTACAAGTGGTCCCTGGTAATTGATGAGTATTACATGTAGATGTCTAGTTGATGAAATAATTGACAAAGTATGATAACTCACTTACGTAATTAAAGAATACCGTTTAGGTTTATCTCTAAGAAGAGGTTTTCCTTTTCAGAATCAATGGCCTACAGCATGGTCTGAAAAGGTCTGGAAGGAGAAGATGGAACTGTACCCTTGGTTGACATGCTCTGGTGGGAAATTAGGCTGCGCTGCATGTAGTGATGTTGGTAATATACACGGAAGAACAGCATCAGGATCGTCAGTATCCATGCCATGGATGCGATCAGAAATAGGTGCAACGGGTGACTCTCGAGAAAAACAGTTGAAATCCCTTCGAAAAAAGATAAGCAGCCATGCATTGTCCCATGCACACGAAGCGTGTTTAAGAGTTTTTAATGACGCTAAGAAGCAAATTATGGAAAATGTTATATATAGACCGAATGAATTTATCAGATATTGAGACTACAACAAGGGTTTTTAGGACCGCTTATTATATATCGAAGCAAGACCGCCCTTACAGTGACCATACAGATCTTTTAGAGCTCCAGGTTCTGAATGGGATCGACATAGGATCAGGCCTAAGGTCTCGTTTCAGCGGGACAGCCATAATTGACCACATAGCAAGTGTGATGAAAAGTACAATTTGAAAGAAAATTGTGGGATTAGGACGGAAAATATCTGTTCTTGTAGATGAAAGCACTGCTTTTGGGAAGTCTGTTCTCATCGTTTACCTTAAAGTCCAGATTTCAGAGGACGAGTCTGACTCGGCACTCTTTTTCCTGGACTCGATTGAGTTACCAGCGCAAACTTCTCAAGCCATTATGGATGCACTTTGTAGCTGTTTGGAAAAATATGGATTTTCCTATGCCTATCTAGAGGCTCACCTTCTTGCATTTGCCAGTGACGGAGCTAGTGTTATGCTAGGTAGAAAAGCTGGTGTTGGCACCCTTCTTGAGCAAAAGTTCCCCCGAATAGTTTTGTGGCACTGCCTAAATCATAGATTAGAACTAGCGGTGGGAGATGCCATTAATGAAGTCCATGGTATGAGTCATCTTCAGATTTTTATTGGAAAACTATACTCATTGTACAGTACTTCTCCAAAAAATATTCGCGAGCTGCAACAATGTACAACCTCTCTTGAAGAAAATTTGCTTAAGATCGGAAAGATTTTTGATAAACGTTGGGTATCTAGCTCTTTTCGGACTGTGAGAGCAGTTTTAAGCAATTACGAGTCGTTGTATGCGCATTTCATGGCATGCCATATCGACAGTAATCGCACGGGCAGTGAAAGACAGTCCTTTAAAGGATTGGCTAACAAACTATCTTCCACTCAATTTCTGCTGGAACTGGCCGCACTGCCATGGATTACTATATATAGTGCTAGTATATAGTAATCCATGGCACTGCCCTATTTGAACTTTCCGAATTATCGTGTATTCTTCAGAATAGGAAAACGACGGTGGACAAAGCAGATAGAGCTGTCCGTTGAACCATCTATCATTTTCAAGTGATGAAAGATAGACCAGGTACACAAGTAGTTCAGGCCAAGCAGTCAATCAGAGACATGCGGTATGGTAATGTACCTTTACATGCGAACGATCGGTCGGTCCAATTCAACTGTAATCAGTTCTTAACGAGTCTAATAAATTACATGAATGCGCGTTTGTTCAATGTCAAGGATGAAAATGCCGGCTTCCTTAATGAAATTAAAATCCTAGAATGCTCAAATTGGCCAGAAACCCCAAATTTATATTACGGTGAAGCAGAATTGATAAGTCTATGTCAGAGAGTTCAAATAAATATTTCGGAACCATTGATTTGCAGTGACTTCAATGATTATGTTGAGAATCTTGGCAGAGGACGAATGCCGACTTATTTGCGTCAACTAAAGAGTTGTATCGATGTTGTACCCTGTAGTACTGCTGAGTGCGAGCGCGGCTTCAGTGCCATGAACATTATATACACCGACCTTCGAAACAAATTGTTAGTGAAAAATGTTTCGTCTTTAATGTTCATCAAGCTGCAAGGTCCACCACTTAACCAATGGAAACCGAATGAATATGTCCTTTCGTGGCTTCGAAATCATCGATCAGCAACCGACAGGGAAACTAGAGTGGCAACTTCACACATCGAAGTCAGGATTGTGGGATTTTTTGTGAATATCAGTACATGTAATATAACTTCATTGACTTCTTGATCGTCGTTTTCCATTTCATTATTGAATAATACATCTAAGTCTACATTCTTATCATAGGCATACAGGCTAGGATAAATTGTACAAGATACCAGCAGTATTCGTTAAAATGCGTATTGTAAGGACTACTTACTGTTTGTACTCCTGAGTTCATCAACTTTACTTGTCAGTCTATTTCTAGTCGAGTCCTTGTTATCGTCCTTCAAATAAGTATTGAACCGTTACGCATGGTCAATAGCTATCAAGTAGTTCTACACTTTAAGGGAGCTACTGGTAAATGAATGATAATTAAATCTTACACATTTAGATGTAGGTTATCATAAGTAAAAATAACGTTAAGTTACAATATGGTATGTCTGGATAAAATTCATGTAGGTCAACTAACATCAAGTTTTTTTGTGAATAAGGTCGAGAGCGATGACCGCCCCGCCACCTCTGTAAATAGGACTACACCCCTGAAGGAAGGTTGTGATTCATTCCTACAGTACAAGGTATTTGTCGTAGTTTATCGTATTTTATAGCGGATTGGTATACAAATTGGCAGACATTTGCATTAAAAACAATATTATGCCGTGAATGCCCAATGGCAAAATACGATACCTAAAGAATGGCGTTTTCTAGTGACTGACAGCGGCTAGGTACCGGTGTACTCACGTGTACTTTGATAGATTCGTGATTGAGGTTCCATGAAAACATGACGTATTTTATATAATGCTTTTTTGTTTTTCTTGCAGCTATAAATTTACAAGCAATATCATCTAATATAGAATTAATTGTGTGAACTAATTATATTAGTTGCATGTTTCAAACTTTCCAAGTGCTTTTTTGCTGCTTATTTTATAGTCACTAACCGCACATTTGTGCAAAAATACTCAGCACAAGCATGTAGGGCATGCAATTCACATGTTGTACTTTGCTAAATAACATAAAATTTCTATGTAATGGCAATTGAATAGCCGTATTATCAGAGGGACAAAAAATGATTAACGCAGTGTCCTATTTGATGCAATATCTTGCAACTGTTTTTACAGCCAAAAGTTTAGACATGGCGTTATGCCCTGATTTTTATTTGTTTTAAAGCATTTTAAAAACATGTTTTTTTAACCTTTTCCGCGATCATCATTTCACTGTAAACAAAAAGCTATTTTGATCGAATATTTTGGCTATATGCTGCTTAAGACAAAAATTTTAGCTTTGATTATTATTATCATATTATTATAGCTTTGATTCAATAACTATATTTTTGTTCATATCTGGCAACATTGACCTTCGGCTAAATGAGATGCTGAAATGACCATTGACAGGTGCTTTCCATGTCTAGTCCTGTACCTTAAGCAAAAGCGAAAAGTTTGATTTCTATAATTTAAGCAACAAATTTTCGTTTAAAGTTGAATCAATGAATGTACACGTAAATTCATCCACATTGAATACAAATTGATAAATTGAACTAGCAAAGGTGGTACAGGCATCAATCGTGTTTCGTATATACGAAACATATTGACTCAAGTATTGTACCAAATCCAAGCTGTTTGAATCTGGTTTAAGCACTGTATCTAAATTCTAGTGTGTCGCCGTGTTTTCAATCAAAATGTCTCGACCATGATCTCGACAAATTTTGCTTTTGTGCTTGAGAATCTCAGAACACTGCGGACACGATGGACGAGGATTTCACTGTTTGACGTCCTCCCGACAGTTTTGATATTAGAGAAGGACACAAAAGCAACCCTCGGGAATTGCGACGAATTCATCTTCGTTCATACCTCCGGAAATGAGCTGTAGATGATCGAGTTAACTGACAGAAATACAAAGATAATTTTTTTCAGATTACAATTACTAACTTTTGTATTAAGGGAGCAAATAAACTGCAGAGAGTTTCCACATTCATTTTTATACTCATTACCTATCACATTAACAGTCATTCACTTCCTTGCTTCCTCTAGTTGATTAGTTTTCGAGAATTTATCAACTTTCGGCGCATTTCATCTCTAACTTGGCTATATTTCGTTCACAACTGTTCCTAACTTGATGATTGTTTGGATTTTGAATTGTGATAAAATGCTTCAAAATAAAAGCTATTAAATACGTTTGATTCAGGAAATCATCAACATGTTACAAACAATTCCTGTTTATATCAATTTCATGGAATCACATTGAAAAAGAATTTGTCTGAATGATCAGACCGCATGCCAACTATCTACAGTCACAAGAGTTTGGTTTTTCAGTTAGGGAAAAATTGAAACTTGATTACATGTGATAAGAATCCGACAACCACAACAAGTCGCTGCTTATCTTCATCATGACAAGTGAAATCACTCCATGTTTTTTATTCGTCTTTATTCGGTTGTAAAAAAATACTGCAAGGCTCATAAACCCGCCGTTTCCTCTGCAGAATTGCTCACAGGCATAAATTTTGACAAAACCATCCTGAGGGTTTCAAATTGGTTTATGAACACGTATGACCACTCGTCAGCTTCTGTTTGCGATTAATGCATGGTTGATGCATCATTATAATGAATAATGAATGTGTGCATTTGGGTTATCACTAGGGCTTTCAGAATTTTGACCTAAAAATGAAAAATTTTGACTTAATGACCCACAAATTTTGACCTAAAAGTTTGACCTGATAAAACTCGTTATTAAAGGTATATATGATAAGCCCGCATAGCGATGGAAACTTTCCTTTGACGAATTTATCTAAAGATTTGTTATGTTTAACGAACCACACTGATCAAATTGATAAATAATTTTGAAATACTTTTACTTTCGCCCGCTACGTGCTAAATTAGAAACATGATTTTGGTGAGCAATATTTAATCAACAAAATCTGCCTTAAGCTGATGCATTAAAATTCATTATGACAAACTGTCGCACATTCTCTGAATTGAAATTCCGATTTTCTCTTAAAATGTTCTTCAGCATTGATAATGACCGTTCCACGGCGACACTTGTTGACTGGGCATTTATTAACAGCACATAAATCGACGGCGAATACCACTTCTTCAGCCAAATTTGTAGCTCTTAGGCTCATGAGCTGCTGCTGGCCGGTATTCAGCGTTGAAGACGATGGTTTTAAAGAATGCTTGGCAGAACGTCGATGACTATCAACAAAGAATATTTTCTCATGTTTAACTATCACGTCACAAAGTTTGCAATATAATTCAGTCTTTGTCGTAGTGGCGAATTCGTCTGGATGTTGGCGTACAAAAGATCTCACCGTACATGAGTTAGAAACAGCAGTTTTCGGCATTGTATCACAGATTGCACCGTACTCGACCAACTTCACTACAGATATGAATCGGAGTGATGCGAACAGTCTGACAAAATCATCAGGTAATGGTCAAATTTCCTGGAAATTATGACGTCGACTTTCCCCTATAAACCTGTAGCCTACTAGAGGGCGACGGTTGATTTGATTGATTGATGTATCACAGATTTGTGGAAAGAGGGTTCTGTATTCTGTCTATTCTATATTCCCTGTCACGAGACCATGTTGGGAATAAAATAACAAACAAGTGTATGGTTTCGACAATGTTATATGTAGAATTTTGACTTTATTGACCATATTTTGCATTTTTGACCTAACGACAAATTTTGACCGTATTTTGACTTTATAACTTTGTTTGGGAGACGAATATGATAATTTTAGCAACGAATTTTTCTTTGCATATTATGCAGAAATTATCTTACTTTCAAATTTTGACTTTATTGACTTTTGTAAGCCCTAGCTATCACAATAAACAAAAGGTAGACAACATTAAGAATTACACCAAGACTCGGAAGGAACACTCGGACTGAGTCGGGCCTTAAAATTTTCTATTGCATTCATACTGTGCAAATATGAGAGTCAAAAATTATGTTTTGCCTACGAAGTAATCTCTTGATGCACATCACATGTTGTTAAAAGTGACGCATCCACACACTTTCGCACTTGCGCACGAATCACGCGAATAAGAAAATAATGCGACAAAGTAATGATATTCAAAAAGCACAAGCTGTTGAATTCGAAGAGTTGTTCATAAAAAAGGGCAACCTTTCTTAAATCTATATTCAATCGGCTCTCGTGCGCTCCAGTCATGTCACACATAGGCAAGCCATAAATCATATAAAAGCTAAGTTTAATTTTTGGCAAAATTCAAGTCAGCATTTGCCAATGTGTAGTTACTACAAAAAGAACAAAAGATTCGGTTTGCACTCTTTTGCAATATTTTGAAAACAACGACTGCGATCTTGATATAAAGGAAGCCATCTGTCAAGTCTTTCAATAAGCTTTCTAAAGGTATATAAAGGTGCGAAATTGAACAAAATAGGCTATCACTGGAAATTTTCGTAAATTTCATTCAATTTTCCTTTTGATGTTGAGATTTGTCTAACTCTTGTAATTCATTTAGTGCTCGACATACTTTGAATTGTCTCCTTGCGAGAAATCTGTAAACATGTCGGCCGCAACATTACATGTTGTATTGATTTTGCGAAATTGACTTGTATTGATATCATATGGCAAATTGATAACAATTCATCTACAAAGTTTTCATATCGTTGTGGTTTTCAGGGGTTTAAAAAATGTCTTTCATCCATTATATATTATAAATGTTTTTAGCACACTTTTAGCATGTTTTTGTAATTGATGAATATTGCAGTAGTTCTTTAGGCAAAACTACATTAACACCTTCCCTGGAAGACTTAATGAATGAAAGGGAAACAATAATAAGAATAATAATCATTATTATCTATCATGTGGAGACTAATATTTGTGTGGAGCTCACACAAAGACATGAACAGACTATGTCAGTAAAATGCCGGGCTCCTTCCACGTTTCGGAGCTAGTCAAGGCAGTACTCCTTGGCAGTGATCACATCAAGGTTGTTGCTTGGGTGCTTGGGTTTGCTTGGATGCTTGGGTCGCTTGGGTCTTGGACCCAAGCGCTTGGGTGTCAGACCTAAGCACAACCCAAGCACGACCGCCAAAAAGACCAAGGCCCTGCTGTTTGCTGTGTCTGTAGCAAAACAGGCCTACTACAATCTAGTTTTACGTACCGGTATGTTGTTGTGTCTAGTTAGCATTGGTCTACAATATAGCCTAGTCTCATAAAGCACAAAACGGCACGGCATCAATAATTAGGCTAGCACTGAACTGATATGCAGTAAGGCCAAGGCAGTCTGTAGCCCTAGTTCAATAGATCGAGTGGACGTGGACGTTGCTATATTGGCTATTGATTAGGCTAGAGGCAAAGATGCAATGACGGCAGACTTCATTGGTGTCATGTCATTCATTTTTTTTTTATTTTTTAATTATATTATTTATATTAATTATTATTTATTATTTATTATTATTATTATATTATTATTATTATGAAAAATTCAAAATGGGTCTTAATTGCTTGGGGCTGGGGTATAGGCAAACCCAACCCGCTTGGCTTGGGTGCTTGGACCCAAGCCCCCAACACCTCAATCAAATATCATTTAGACGTTCACTTGATCTCCCTGAATCCTGGTAGGACTCCGAGGTCCAGGTGACAACGTACACCGGCCGAAAAAGGTATGAGATCTACAGTCATGTAGAAAAAATCTATTAACTATGATATTTTAACATTAATTTATAACTAAAATTGCTACTTCAGTATTAATAATTATTAATTTTTATCCATAGTAAGAATAATCTCAAAAGATTTCCATTTATTAAGGAACTTTTGGGAAGTTCGAGTGCTGGATAATAGCAATAAGTTTACAATTCTCACTGAAAGTGGCGTGATGTCATTATTTCAGAAAACACATCATTTGTTTTCCAACTCATTTCAATACAGAGGTTCATCTTTGACGCTATGAATAAGCCATATAAAACTATAAATAAAGGAAAAGACGAAATAAATTGAATAATACATGAAAACAGATTATGATAGAAGAGATAAAGTGATAATGGAAAAATATGTCACCGTTATATAGTAAAATATAATAAAAGTTAACAAAGCAATCATATCGGATGGATAAAGTTGTAATAAATCAAAAAAAAAGAAGTTGTATCAAAGAGACAAATAAGTACTCGCCTTCCGCAGTCTTTCAACATCTTGCTCTTCATAATCAAGTGTCAATCAATAACATTTCCTGAACAATTTTACACAGCAATTTAATGAATGACAGTCTTCGCCGCAGGGTGGAAGAGAGTGAAATTCAGCGCCTCGGCCCTGCTCTCAACACCATACTATGACGAAACGTCCGTCACTTTAATTTTATAATACAATTTCGGTCGAGAAAATTAACTTATTTTTCTTTTTTTTGATTATTATATTGGTACCGACCGATGAGAAAACGTACTGAGTATAATAGATCAGTTCTTGATGATTATGGACTCAACACACCAACATCACTATACACCACTCAACTTCAATACACTCATTTTGTTTGGGCTTGAGTAACAGACGTCGTTCATCATCTGACGGATGTGTCATCAATGTTACGAGCGAGCCGTATAAGGAGAACGATTAGAACTTGTTTCTTATTTAGCCGCCATGGTGATGTCAATAATCAACCATAGCACCGCTACTTCACACGATGATAAATCAAGTTCTACCATAATAGATAAGATTGCAGTTGCCTGCGCTTTATAGAGCAGACTCTACCCTCTTAACTAGAGCTAGTTCCTTACGAAAGTTTATTTTTCAAAAGATTGATTTACTGACTTTGATGCACAATTATACCTACACAGGGGGTTACATCGTGGGGGTTAAAAATCGTGGATTGTACAAATAGAAATTAATTGTAATTCGAGTTAATTAATGTAATTCGAAAATAGAAAAAACAACTTTTACTAAAAGAAAAACACAAGAAATTTGAAAAGCATTTTGAAAGTTTTGTTTTTCAAACATATTTAAAGTTTATTTTAACTATACATTTAAAACATCATATTTTAAATATCGTACTAAAGTGCTTTTATTTTTTCAGGAAACTTAATCAACGACACACCCAGATGGTGGGCGTGGTGTAGCAAGTCGCGCGAGTTTTTTTGGAAGTTCACATAGTTAACTCATGTACATGCGTCTTTACATCTCCTGAATCAATGTCAAGCGAACAATGATTGTTCGACCTTGGTTACCACTGATCAGACTTGTCCGTGCATGGTTCTCCATCAATACGACAATGCCTGTCTGACTACAGACATGAATCAAATTGTGTAAAATTAATCTGAAGACCTTGTTGTCGCTTATATCAACAAATCGCATTTCAAAGTCTCTTTGAAATGATCTATGTCTAAATGACAGCATGTCAATGAAATCATTCATGCCCCTTGAGGGCAATTATTTAAATTTTGATTCAACAACATAACTTTGCAAAATATTTGTAAAGTGGATCAAGTTTTATTGACTCAGAAATGAAATAAAGGTTAACATTGATTTAAGTGTCATGCATTCTCTGTCATTGTCAGCTTAAGATAGTCATTTCGGTAATCCGTTCTGTCATTTCCAGCTTTCAAACATTGTCATACATGATAAGTATATTTTCCTCAAACATTTTTTAGCACAATTCACGCTTTAGTATAATATTACAGAGGATATTTATAGATAGAAGTTATAGGACTTCACGTTTTCATGATTATGCGAGTAGCGGAAGTTATATTATTATTTAGTATTATTAAGTCTAATTACATCAATCAAAATATGAAATCGCTTGAAAATGGTCGAAAAATACTTTAATGTGTTCACTGAACTGTTCAAGTATATTTACGTCAAATCATTCATGCTTGCGTAGGAAAGCACAAACATCTATCGAATGCTGACAAAAGTCGATCGGTTCATTTTGTGAACATTACCAGCAATGGATTTTACATTTACATTAGTATAGTTATGTTGTCAACTAACGTATTTCTCTATATAAGCTACCATGGCAACTAAAAATGAATCAAATTTTGAGGAAGATGTCTCTAACGCAGCGTAATCGGCAATTTCTGTATACTATTCGTATCGGTCAGGTGAGATCTTCGTGACCAATCGTGCTGATTGTGAATCAAAGCCAAACATTGAGAAGGCTGTGCCCAGTTATTCTACAACAAGATGAAAGCTTGTCATGTTGTTTGTTGGGAGTTACGTGTATATAACCTTTTTGTTCAGTAAACATATTTTGCACGGTTTAGGTGGTAGCCACGTAGAATTCAGTATGAAATCAGTATGACTACAAAATATACGACAATATATTAAATTCTAAAAACTAAGTTAAATTCATCAACTGAACGGGCTGAACTCAGCCTGAAAAATCAAGATAAAGCGGGGCAAATAATATCTCTAATGATAATCAGATGTGCGATTGTGATGCGGATAAATTTACATCGTAGGGTTGAAATATATAACCAATTAAATGTATACCGACACTACTGTAATAAACATCACTTGACACAAGAGCTTAGTAATCCAATGAACACAGTTTAAGACATTGAACAATATTTATTTGATATTGGTAGCATACACATTCAATTTTCACACACAAAACAGTTTAAGACCCAATTCCCATGAGCAAAATTCCGGGATTTCGTGATTTACAAGAACCTACGGGGTCCCTGGATTGCAATCCCTAGTATGCATCGGTGAATGAATTGGCGAAAACTAATTCCTTTAAGTCTGTTGGTCAAAACTGACCAGACAAAGCCTAAACGCTCTGCCAATCTAAATCACTAAGCATATCCTTTTACAGCAAAGAATAAAGCTTTTTGAAATGTAGCATCTTCATTAATAAAACATCGTGTCAGATATCTTTTGACAACAGTTTTCGGGTAAAACTCACCAGTACTGTATATTTTCGTACATTTAACGAATCTTAAAATCCTTACATCATGAACGAGTTGATTGGTAGTTCTTACTGTCCGTCAATTTTCATTTAAAAATTTGTCGTCATCATTTTAAAATCCATCGAAGAAAACGCTCAATCTTCTTTCGTAAGGCATATTGACCACAACTGACCACTTAAGATAGTAAAGAATATGCCAACATAATGTGTGGAACACAAGGTTTGAAATGGTATGTCGTTTGTCAAAGTCGAACCAGGACTTCAACACGAAAATTACATTTGAAAATGTGCTGATTTTTTGTGCAATTATTTATGAAGCAATCTGTAGGAAGATTAGAAATGCATTCCATTTCTCATTCACCAAAGTAGCAAGCAAAGCTATACCCTCGTCGAAGTGGAGTAGACTGTAATTTCTGCAATGCACTTCTGTAATGAAGTTATGAAGTGTATAAAATGTTTTGTAAAGATTTTTAAGTTGGACAGACTTTAAATGACTCAATCATCATTTACCTATCAAATCGGATAAATCTGTTCAGATTGACAAAATTGTAAGTTTGAGATCATGACTTTTATTGTCAAAACAAGGTTTCATTAATTAATTTTGATTTAGATATCTCAGTCTTAATGCGAAAAAGAATTCCTCCGATCTATCACGCAACACTAATACCCGTTTGTAGGATCTGATACAGGTTATCTGCTGAGTAGTAGACCTTGCCACAGAAATTAAACGATTGCCTAAAATTCAACTGACAAAAGATCACTGTATCAACAATATTCTTCAGGTAAGAGCTAGACATCCACTTTCTATATCTGATCGCGTGTTCCTATGTCTTTACTTCAAATGTACTTAAATCTGTTCGTCTTGTCATTCAACCAACTACTGGTCCGGCAGCCAGAACGAGTTTCTGCAGGAAGCGAGGCCTAAAATGAAACTTTCACGGCATGATGCACACCATCTGACCATTGTGAATCTGCAAATATATCGAGTTTTATCCAGCTCCTCTTCTTATCAGACAGGGTCAGAGGAAAACACATGCAAATCCAATATGGGATGTAGTTTTCAATAAAAATTAGCCTTCCGATATGATCTTTTATTAACAGAAACTACTGCGTCTAGATCTACAACTTTTGACAAGGAATGCAAGTTTGTCTATTATTAGAGAAACCAATGACTTAAAATGGCACTTTGCTTGTTTAAAATCATTGATTAAAACACATTCAGATTTATTAACCATCCTAATAGTGGCACACACAATGTTTTTTGCCAAATTAAGCCACATTTAACCACGCTCCCTCATGTATAATCGGTCAGAGGTATGACTATAGCATATGCATATGAGAACAACAATTTTTGACTTGAAGACATTTCAAGTCAAAAATCATAACTCTCAGGACTTAGTACTTTCGCTAAATCAGAAAAGGCATCAAGGATATCATTTTTACTGAAAATTACAATCTGTTTCCCATATGAATCTGCATGTGTTTCCTTTGATCCAGTCTGACAACAGGAGGAACCGCAAAGAACTCGGCAGATGCGCAGATTCGTAGTAGCTATGGGTTGTTCTGTAAACATCTCTTTCGGCCTCGCTCCCTGCAGAAATTCATTCAGGCGGACGGCCTATGCATGCCCTGACGAGTGGCTTCCTGATGGCAAGCCATCAATCGCATCTGCAACATCGGTGATAATCGAGTGATAGCTGTCTGAAATCTCTGTCTGTCGATGAAAACCATTCTGATGGCAAACTGTTGAAGTGAAGGCACTGTTCGTAACACAGGTTGCAACCCAGCTTCAGGGACATCATTCCTTCACTGATTTTGGCAATCAAACAAACAAACAAATTAGTGAATTTCTAATGTGAAATGGGTTCTCAAATTATGTAATATCACACCAACAGGGGTATGAGCCGCTTCCGACCCAGTATGTCATCGGATCCGGCACGATCAAGTGATTTGTTAGTATATTGGAACATTTCCTGCGTAGAACATGCAAAAGGGACACGACTACAGTCTATCTTGAAATTATTTGATATTTTCAAATGTCATTTATTGGCTGATAAATCAATTCATCATTTTTGTCAACTAACACCTAAACCTGCGCAAATATCTGAAGTTACGATAAGATTGAACTTCAGAAAATTATTGCGACTAAGTTTTGGTAGTCTCAAGACTTTTGGTTGTATTCTTTAACTTAATTTCAATGATTTGCTTGGAGACAATCATGCAACTAGATTTAATAAGAGAGCAGTTCGCCAAAGTGATGTCGATCGATCGGAAGTAGCATGATGCTCCACCCATGAGTCACTTAATTAACCTAACGGAAACAATTATTGCAGATCGATCGACTAAATTGGAGGTGAAGAAACATGAGGAAGAATAATGGTCGGTTCAATTGAAATGTTGCAAAAACGCGACCTGCAAGTTAAATGGCAGTTGAAAATTTGCAGATTTTCAGCGACGCTGTATCATCATTTGGAATGGTAGATTCCTGCAATCACACATAATTTCAATTATCTATCGCTCAGATTTGCTTTGCAATCTGAAAGCCACAGTCAGACTTGCCATCAGTGTTTCAGAGTGTGTTATTTTTCGGATTTTTGCTGAGCGGTTGAGCGGTGACTTGTAAGCGACAGCGCGATGTAAATGTATGCAGGGTGTTCATTAAAATACGGAAGGATTGCGAATTGTCAGCGAATTACACACGCTATATAAATGATCTAGTAATGAATGTGGCGCGAAATAAGAGCATGACACTTCTTGGTTCGGTAGACGAATTATTTAGCTTACATACATGACAACTATCAGGGCAATAGAATCCGTTGTTCCTAAAGCAATTCAGGAGTTCAGCGATGTTCAGTGACAAATCTTCCTGTTCTGGAAGGTTAGAAAAAATAAATTCGTCAGGTAAAACAACACCTGGGTTAGCGACTTCGATGTACACTGTAAGTTGAAGTCAATTTCTTTGCGGTACTCTGACTTTTCGAGTGGGGAGGAGAAACATGGCGAAAACTTCAAAACGCCAGAAAATGAAGGGTTATCTCTAGGATAGTCTGGGAGCGGCGAAAGGGAAATAGAAACGAGTGTCTATCTTACTTTCTAGATACGCGAGGCGGACCGTAAGAAATTGAATTATCTTCTTGGATAAGTTATCGACCGATTTTCGGAAAGAGACAATGATTTTTCGAGAGCTTCATGCTCCGGACTGCGGATTAGCTTATTGACACCAGAACTGATCAACTGTGAATGAAACGAAATAGCCAAGAGCTGTAAGAGCCATTGACAAGCAATGCATAATTCATTCCATGTCGTAAACGCTCTGGTCAACCCAAAATATCGCTGCAGACAAGTGTGTAGATTAAATATACCTTTATTTTTTAAAGTCATCAATAGGTTGACTAACTTTACATAGGAATACAAAGGTAACAACCCCGGGCAAATAATCCGGCTCGGTTCCCACTCAGATTATAGCTAACTTTCGACTCTTCGACGAAATCGACTTTTAAAATACTTAGTACAGATGCATCGCACAACTCTATATGCATGTATATAAAAGTAGTATCCCTTAATAATTGGAAAGACTCGGCCAAGTCCAAATATTAGCCATTGAATGACATTGATTTACAAGGAGACTTAAGGGTGCGCTTACACGTGTAAATTTAGTGCTGAAACGTTTAAATCCATGATGAGTCAGAGAATAATCGACAGACAACGGAACCAAATGTGCGCACGTATACCTTTAATAATCGTGCTTCGTGTCACCAGACAATAGCAATTTAATGAATGGGGACCAAGAGAAATGCATTGATCTCATCTGCTTATTCTCCTCTGAGTGTCAGTCAACAGTGGCAACTAAACGTCGAACAAGGCGCAACTTTACAGTTTTCAACAATTTCAAGTTTCCGACTCATCATGGATTGAAAAATGTCGTCAATCAAGTTGCACATGTTAACACACTCTACGTGACAGATGTGTAAACTATCGAATTGCTCTGAATAGCCAGTTCAAAATTTCATAAAAAGTCAATAGCTGCAAGGTGATCAGGTTGATCCCATCGATTGCGATTTTAGAAATTAAGTTGCCATTTATAGCTAAATACGAGTACTGTCGAATTTAACTAAGTATTGGCACCGATGATAACTATATTCGAAATGCAGCAAAGAAATTGAAAGTAGCTCAAATGTTGCATTCAAATAGCTGCATTACCTCTTTCTCTTTTTCTTCAGATCTGACACTCTCCAGGTAGATTGAGTAGATTTGTCTCTATGAGATGGCGGGAGAACATGAATTCTCATCAAGATTCATGAATCAGAACATGTCTCCATGAATCAAGATTTTTAGTCTCACATGTTTCAGCTGGTGGCAACTCCTTTTTGGATTTTTCAATAAGCAATCATTAGACCTCTTCACAATTGAAATTATAGGAAAATGCACAGCGCTAGCTGTAAGAGCAGTTGTCAGTGATAACTACAAAATTGACAATGACGCATGTACTTAAGAGAAACAAATTTCAAAAATTCAAATGGTATAATAGGCCATGTCTACTATTATTTTCAATCAGCGAGAACTAGAAATTTGCATAATTGTCAGAGAAATCGACTTAGTGAGGATGATTGTATTCATTTAAATATCTTCACTAAAAATCGGCGGGATCAGCGTATTCTTGAAGAGAACAAATCATCGGTCTGATAAGCTGATTGTTGAAATCTTCTATATTTCTGACAGTAGTGATGGTCAGGTTATACATGTAATCATAAATCCACCGATCCCTTGCACTTATTTTCCATTATTTTAATCATGAACATATCATCAGTGCAATGGTGTAAGACATGCTATTTAGCATAATAGTGAGGTCTGTGAGAATTGTCGCAATTAGATGCCACAACGGACTGATTTAAAAATCACAAAAATATTTCTGAGCAAAATAATTTTTATTCTATTACTTTTAAATTTATTTTCAATGATTAGCAAAACTTTTTAGTGAACATTCAAAACATGCAAAATCGTGACTGAAGTTGTGAAAGTCTATGTCTGCCGTTTACCATTGATTAGTATGCCATTTGAAACCTTTTCTACTTGATTTGAATATCAAGTCATAGTTTTATCGCCGACTTATGACACAAATGGTTAATGAAGAGGTCTATGAATGAGCTTATATTTTCCTATCTAGGGCTTGTCTCTTATTTCATTTATCCGCCAGCCACGAGAGAATACAAAGTATCAAATTCAAATGGCTTAGCAGACGACATCCACTGGGTCTTCAAAATTCATAACTGCTTCGACGATTTGGGAACTTGAGACAGTAGCAGAAATTCTTGCACAACAGACGAGGGAATTTGTCAATATCGGCCTTCTATTCGAAAGTAAATTCAATCTTCATTATTCCCAAATTCCAATCACTCACCACGATGTCTCATTATTTCCGAACTCTGTCCTTTTAAGCCTAAATGCTTATTTCAGCAATCAAATTTCTACATATTACTTCCGATCGTTTGTTTTAATCCTGCGATTGAGTTGCTCCTGTTAGACGAAAATCCTGCTTATCATAGAGATATGATGCGGTTCATTTTGATGTTCATCCCACATATCGTCAAACGTCAAATTTTCAAAACTGAATGATTTAACGTTAATTTTCTTTTCAATGCACAGTTTTATAAAAATGTGAACGCCGGTCAATCTTTCTGTCGAAGGAAAATTGAATGTCAGATAACAAGCCATTTGCGGAGAATGTCCAAGTCAAAATGTAGATAGGAAGGAATCATTTTTTATCAAACTGATGATTCTTGGAAGTCGACTGCATTAAATTTCTGAACTGATGAGTTTAAACATTCGCTGCACATGAAATTGTTCCCTCTCTCAGGACTCAGATGTATATTAGCCATTATGACAGAGCATTACATAGATGCAGATCAATCAAAGTGAGTGGTAGATGATTGAATACAAAAATTGTTTCGAGATGATTTGGGATCTCTCTTCCTCCTTCTGTCCAGCTAAAAATTCATAGGTTTATCTTCAGGGAAAAATACCCAAAAGATAAAAGAAGGTTTTTGCACAGAAGTACATATTGCCATAGCATATTACATGACGAAATTACTGGCAACTTGAAGAATGATAATAATGAGGATGATAACATAAAAGTAAATTATGATTAAAGTCTGCAATACCATTTTATCACTATCTGAAGTTGTGAACCATGAAAATATATTCATTTAATATATAATCGCCATGTCAGTCTTATAGATGAGAAGTAAAGATACAATACAATATCACAAAATCATGAAGAAGAGAAGGACAGGAGGCAATTTAGCCTCACAAGTTAACATTTGTTACATGGCGCTAATATGCAAGATTTGATATGCATGCTTTCAAAAATGTAATAATTCCCACTGAATTTTTTCTATAGGATATCACTCATTCTCATCAATACCGCACCTTTGGCAGATGTTTGACTGCAGGGGCCGGAGAATATTTGCGTAAAATGTCATCAAAATGCACTCATAACAATCAAATATTTATGCATCACACTCAGTACAGTATGCCGTGAACATGCATGTGGCAATAAGCAGGGTTTTGGAGCCGGAGCCGGCAGAGAATACTACGGCTACGGCTCCAGCTTGAAGTTTTGTATGCATTTGACCTCAGTCACTTTGCGAGAAAAGGTGATACTTGAAAGTGGAGCTGAAACGAATGCAAGTGTGTCATGAACATTCCTATTGTCATCGCTGTAGGTAATCGTTCTAGATCTCACAAAGCCTCCAGGCCTTCATCTCGAATCATTTATCAGGATTTTAGAAGGAGATCGCGAACTTCCTCAAGATTGTGTTTGCAGCCGGATAAAAGACAGGATATCAGACAGGATAAAAACATACACACATCCAAGTGGATACGGATTGAAGTTTTTGAAAACCCTTTCACTATGGCAGATGTGCATGACTAAAATACTTTTTTACGGCCGCCCGGAGCCGTGGTAGAGAATCGTAGCCGTAGCTCTGGTAGCTGGACCACGGCTCCGAAACCCTAATAATAATTATGATGTTTCTATCCCACCTGTAATGTAAATGAGAAAACCATTAGTGTGACATGAAGAAATTGTGAATGATCCGGCCATTGCGTTATGACAATCTTTGATTTAGCACATGAGCTGAACTATCAATCGTTTTTCAATGCTGTACTGAGGTGCAGATAAAATCCGAATAACAAATCAATTCCGAACAACGAAAATCTACTCGAAACTGGTAAAATATTGCGCCGAACATTCCAGATTTGATTAGAAAGTTGTTGATTTCATCTGTAAGTCAGCATTAACCTGTTAGTCAATTTACATTCCGAACAAGTCCGAACACTTCCGAACAACCAAAGGGAAAAAGGGAAAAGTAGCAGTTCGGAAGGGAATCACAGCAGGAAAGCAGTGTCGGTCAGTCATAATTCTGTAGAACAAAGGACGTCTTGCTCTTGAAACCGTGTACTCATTGTTCGGTTTTTGCTCGGTGGTATTATAGATGTTCGGATTTTTACCTTTGGTTGTTCGGAGATGTTCGGATTTTTTCGGATTTGTTCGGAATATAATTTTATGACTTCCTGGCGGATTAAAGTTGACTTACAAATAAAATTAACCACTTTCTAATCAAATCTGGAATGTTCGGCGCAAAATTTTGCCAGCCTCGAGCAGATTTTCGCTGTTCGGATTTTATCTACCCCTGCTGTATTATGTGCAATTTGATCACTATTCATCGTTCATCGCTTTATCCGTGTCATTCATTGTCGATAGCTATACCGTAGGGTCTATCGTGTGGTAACGTGAGCTCTCTCTCTCTCTCCCTCTCTCTTTATTATTGTCAGGCGCGTACCCAGAATTTTCGTTCGGGGGGGGATGATATTTGAATACTGACCTCAAAAATTTTAGAACTTGTATGAATAGACCTAGTCGATTTAGCTGCATGTGATTTACCTGTTGAATCAAGCCAAATCAAATATCATATTCCTGTACAACGGAATCGTAGCATAATGTCCTTGTGAACGGCCAGAAGTGCGAGTCCGTTTAGACGCCTTTGGCCCATCATTGCCCTATGATGGGTTTTAAGTAAGCGAAGCAGGCTGAAAGATCTCTCAGCTGTACATGTTGTCACTGGGGTGACCAAAAAAATGGTTAAGAGTTTATGTACATTTGGATAGAGATCCTTATCACACTCTCTCAGCGCCTCCGTCAAGCTGAGCTCCAATCGGTTGGACGATGGCTGTTGTCGCCAAAAGTCTTGCCAGTTTTCAAACTCTGTCGACATCTTACACATTTATCATGACCGAATCAGTGATACAACTGTGCATTGGAAATTAGTTTGGGGGCATCGCTTGCCGACAAAATTTATTCAAGTGCCGACAAACAAAAAATACAAAAGAGCTATAAGTATTACTAACGTGTTATCGTATTAACGCCAATAATGATGGCTGATATTCACGTAGGCCAGCAGATTCAAGTGATTGACTTTTTTCCTCAAAATGTTTAGTTCATCAACCTATTTGAATTATTTCCATGCTTCGTTGAATCATCAAAATCTTAAGATAAATCTATGTAACCTTAACAAACTTAGGAATTACAATAATCAAACACATTTCGTCTTGTTTCACTTCTCTCTATAAGATCTTTTGACGGTTCTTTGACGTAATCTGATCCAACCGTTCCTTAGTAGGCCTATCTAATCAGCAATCGACTCTTCCGTCAATGACATTTCCTCAGAGTGGTTACGCCTTGGCTACAGAAATCAGATAAACCTATTACAGGTAATGTTCAAATAAATTATCATATGTCTACTTACTCATACATTTTAGATAACGGATCATGATTCTTTTGTGTATTTTGCAAGTATATTTTGGTCCTTAATTCCTAACCTAACTACCCTCAAGGTGAGAAGGAACCACCCTCTCACGATCGGAGCTGCTGGCGAATTGAGTGCAGCGTTAACTTCCGTCTCATCTATCAGGTCGGTCCTTCTCGAATGGTTGATTCGATCAGGGTACCTGTTAGATTCACTTGACTGTCGAAGTCGCTGCATTCAGCACTACCCCCAGACAGGTCAACCGATCAAGGTAGGGGCGGAAAAGTCAGACTAATTTATTAAGGTGGCCAACTTAACTAGGGGACATCCTACTGCCATTGGCCTAGTCGGTGATGCATCTAAGCCCATGAGTTTTTCTTCCTCCGACTGCTTCGTTAGCGTTACTCTAACGCATTCCCGCCAAAGACAACCACCCAGGTATGATTCCCGGGGCCGAGGGTTGTCACGTCGAATCTGCTACCAGAAGCGACGCAGCGGCAGGGCTCTGTTGCCGCAGTGGAGGTTACTCCGTACCGTATATTGCATCACCGATCTTGATTGAGATTTCATCATTTTATTGCACTGAAAATGCAAATCACTCATAAGCATACATGTACTTACTCTTCAGTTAAAATATAATTTGACAAATAGAAATGTTCACTTAACTGCAGCAAGTCAATGTGATAAACTGAATCTGTCTGTAGCGACAACTAAATTGCTTATAAGTCAAGCCATGCTTCTATGAACAAATGAAACACGAGAAACTTGGCCTAGGCATGTTGATTGAAAATGTGGTGATAAACAAAACATGTACGCACGGATCAAACTCACCTCATTTCTTCAGTTAATGGATTAAACACCCGCTGGAAATTGCATCCCAATACATGTATCTCCAAATGTGTTATCACAACAGGAAGTCGCAACGATTCTCGCTGAATCACCTCTTTATCATGATAAACTAAGGTGTTGAATATTTCATTTACCGACAATAAAAGCAAAACTTCCTCTGCATACTGAATTCTTCGCCCACTTTCAAGAAATATCATCAAAAATACATTAAATTCCGACCTAGGAACTTGGAGGGGAATAGGATTAACGACTTTCACATATTTGACGATGTGTATCGTGAAGGATGAAAGAGGAAATTTGATCAACAGTCAAAATTGATAGAAACTTATAGAAATTTACAAGGTGCTAAATCAAGTATTATTGGTCTGAAATTGAGTATTTTTATTTCAAAATAAAGGATGATTTATCAATTTTTACGAAAGCCGACACTCGATATTTTCACATGCTCAGTATGCCTAAGTTTCTCCTTTTTTCATACCACTTAGAGTTTCGAATTTCGGGGGGGATGCATCCCCTGCATCCCCCCTTTCGGTACGCCACTGATTATTGTTATACATGTGTAATTATTTCACTTGGTTAATTCATGTGGTTTCGGTGTGGCTATATGGCATCAACGGATTTCATCAGTGTAGATGTATAGTGTATAATAACAACATTATTAGGGAGCTTTTTTCTATTTATCGATCATTTTATCCGTGCTATTATGATAGATTATCCATTCTTTTGAAATGTTTGCGTCAAGTAGGATACTAGCTAAAAATATTTGGCAATGGAAGTACAGTTTCTATGCTGGGCATGAGCCCCAGAAGTTAGTGGAAGACCTACTTTGATGTGGGTAATTCAATTGTGTAAATGAGCACTTCCAATTTTTGAAGGGACTATTTATTGTAGCGACCCTTGATCATAGTTGGAAGGGCCTGAAGGTAAGCGAAGGAACCTGATGCTAGACTTGAAGGTGCTCTTGTGGAAATGAAATACTGGCAGAGAAGGATTTATGAGGCATCCATATCAAATCGATGCTTTGGTTATCGACACGCATACGTATTCCATGCACATATATCTGTTAATGTCCTATAGAATTTCTTGCTGGACTTTTTTATTTATTTCATAATGCTGCTGGATTGGAGTTCCATATAACTAGCAAAATCAGTGGTATCGCACAGCAGTCGACTTTGTGCCCGATCATGAATACAATCAATCCTTTCATTATAGACGCTCAAAACGAGCTTCGATAATGTCAGACAGCCCAATTATAACATAAATTGAAATATAATGTGTAATATAACATAAAAAATGTAAGAATATGCATGTATTACATGTATTACAGCTCACTATTGTAAAATGCATGTCCGTGCATGGCATGCGTAAGCGATTTGAATTTACCGGATGTAGGATGAAACAAAATATATTGTACAAGATATTCTTCTTCATTTAAATTCATAAACGCTTATATCATTATTATGACTTCAACTGAAGTATTCAGTGCATGACATTCCCTAGCTTGGATCTTGGTGTCCTGATTTGACGATGTCTGTTTGTTATATTAGATATGCTCTTATTTTCGAAAAAATCTACCTACCATTGACTGACTCAGACAATGGTAGTCAGTGCAAAATTCATGCTGATCACAATTTCTGAAGAAGGCTTATTCATGTAAAACCGCCTGAATGCAGGCTATCTCCAACCACGTTTTTAACATAGTCTAAGAATGAATCAATCGTCACAGAAGTTCAGTTAGGCCCCTACACGAAAATGAAGATATTTTCTGCCTGCATACAAAAATTATACAAATCGAACGAGCATTATTTGAATTATAGACGATAACTTAACATATCGATGTCAGCGACTTTATCTGCCTTAGTGTATTCGACGCATTCTGGGCATAGCACTTGAGACCAGCTTGAGACCTACAAATTCATTTCACAAACACTCGTGAAGTGATATGACCTATGTCACATTTCTTACACTAAATATACTTAATTTAAAAATGTGTAGTGTGATAGAAATAATGGGATTTGATTCCTGAGATCACCACACTTCAAGTTATTGTCTCTAATTTAAGTTGTCGTCAGAAGTACCAGCTCTTAGGGGACAGGAGCTCAACAGGAACCAGTTCAGGCACCAATTAATCAGATCAAATCATCATCAGAACCACCATCACGCATCCGCTCTCGAACTTAAAGGCTGTCAGAAGGGAGATTCAAAGGACGATTCACACATTCCAATATTTTAACTCAATTCTTTGCTATTTTCATAAATATAATATCCTCAAATATTTGTTATTAACTCCATGTTGATATAAAAGTTAATTTAGTATCTCCTGGAGATATTCATGTGATTCTTCTAGCAGTGGCTGTTATGACCCTGTTGGCCTATCACTTTTGTCTGCAGTCTGCAGTGGTTGAACCTGTCGACCACCGAGAGAGTTTGCTGTTAGAGAAAGTTAATTTGCTGTGAGCTGTTTAAAATCAGCTTTCAGTGCTCGAATAGGCATCATTGTCTGAAATCAATCAGCTGACATTTTCTGGATAAAAAATTGATAATTATAAAGGAATTTAGTTTAACTTATCTGAAATGCGATACTGATTGATTCACTGCGTGCGCCGACTTGATTGAAGTCATTTATCTTTGAGTTGAGCTTCAGCACGACTTTTCATCGAAGTCTCTGCTAATTGATAAAATTCGTGATATTATTCCTGAAATTTATATTCGTGAATAGTCCCTCCTTGATATCATGAATTCTTGTCTAAAGTGTTGATGCTGTGTGAATTTTGCTCTGTCGTGAATTATTGACATCCAAGAGGCAAACAATCGTTCTGATTACCCGTGAATGATAGCGCAACCACAAGTCGGAAGGGATCGCCTCCATACAGAGATCGGAACGGCGCATGAGAAGCTGCAGTGTCTCATCAATTATTCATTTCCGCTTTGGTGAAAAGATTTGGATTGCGAATCGGTCGAAAGACGAACTTCTTCAAACGGAGAACCGTGCCCAAAATGAAGTCATGTGAAAGTTGGTTGTATGATTGACATTAGAGGAGAAAATTGGATTTTCGTGTAATGCGCGGAGATTTCTCATCATTGATCCCGCAGTTATCAATTTCTAACAATTATCGGCTTGGCGCAGCAATAATTCTTTCACTTACTCATCCTGATCTCTCCATCTGATTGAAGTTGCATCACGTCTGAGACAATCAACTTTATCCCTAGATGGAGACGAAAACCAGGCGAAGAAATAGAGCCTCGTCGCTAGTATCTAATATAGAGACGACAATATCGGGAAGATAATGAATAGCGTAAACAGTAACTCATCTTCTCCTTTAACAAGTATTGAAGACTCAGACTCTGTGAAAACTGATGCAAACGACCCAACGAAAACGGCAGTAAATACTATTTGGAATTTGCCCCTTTAATCAAAAAAGGAAACTCATTTCTGGAGCAAAGTACACTAATGAATTTCACTATCTTGAAAGAGATGTTAGTCTCAACCTTACGAGAGAGACTTTTGAATTATATCCGTTTGTTATGGTTGCAGGAACCGAAAACTTACGTGGAAATGAAACTAACTATCGACAATAATATTGAGCATTATGCTTCTCACTTTGCATTCTTACATTTTAAATTTGAACCTTCACAGTCGGACTTTTAAGATTTGAATTAAATAAATACAAGGTTTGACGACGAAACTTCCATACTAGCAAATTGCATTTATTTTTTAATTATCGATTAGTCTGCTTGTGTGAATTAGGTACTAGAGCAGAGACAATAGCTTCATGCCTTTAATTATGTGCATGTACATGTGAATAAATGATGCATGCCAAAGACTATTGTCCAACACCTGATTAGAGATTAATTTGGATAGAGTATCAGTACCAGTGCGCTTCATCGGAAACTCATGTTTATCCTGGAGTACCGGTAGGCCTATCATCCCATGTATCTTTATACATTGAAATCGGATGATGTCTGACGGTCTAAGTTAATCAGCTACCAACCTTAATCAGTAGAATTTAATTACGCCGGTCACCAAATACCTGGCCGGTTCCAAGCCTGATTCGTTGCAGAGACCAACAAAAAATTCGTTGTTCGTGCTGGCAATAATAATTTTATCTAAAGCATATCCTCTCTGTATCATGAGGAATCATGTATCAAAAGCAACCTTTCTGGGGCTATATAAGGTGTCCCAGTTTTGGTTAAAAGAATCTGGTCACTTTGCTATAGTGCATTGTATTTACGAATTCCCGAAAATTAAATTGTGAAAGCTAAAGGCATCCTAACAATGACGCAACTTTGTTCATGACTACTTACGACAAATGTATTCATCATGCCGAGATAATGCAGCTGTTATCCATCTTGACTTTTACTTGAAGCTTGCATGAGGACTAACCAAGATTGAGGCACAGATACACATGTACTTAAAGTGCTGGATAAAACATGTATGCCCTATATTCACATCTTGGAATAAGTCTGCACAATTTTCTTCTTCTGTTTTTCAAGTTTTGGGGTGTCATTCAAAAATTCAAGTTTTGATCAGATTGCACCCGTCTCCATGGGGAGGTAGGAATTCATGTCACATGAAAATGTTTTAAGATCGCCTTTCGGATGGTATTTCCGTTCGTCCTTGTGTGAGTCCAGTCCTTGATATCGTCTGTGTAGATTCATCTTTGTCTTCCTCTCGCTTTTACACCATTGATTTTACCTTCCACCATCACACGTTACATTTCGTTGTGTCTTAGGATATGACCAAAATACTCGATCTTCCTCCGTTTCACGATATTCAGCAATCTTCGTGTTTCATTTGCTTTTTTCAGCACTTCATCATTGCTTATTTTTCTCTTCCAACTGATATTGAACATTCTTCTCCAACACCACATCTCAAATGCTTCTAGTCTCCAATCCTTCATTCAATGTCCATGCTTCTACATCATGTAGCAACACAGACCATACATAGGAAACTATCATCCTTTTCCTGGTTGAAATTCCGATTTTCGAGTTCGATAGGAATTGCGTTCCTATCCTATGCCTCGCTTCTCTCTCACATCTCGCGTCATTATTGATCTCACTGCCTAGATAGCAAAAGTGTTTCACATTCTCCTCCACCTCGTCATTGATCTTCAGCTGCATCTGTTTGCAGTGCACTACTCCATTTGGTAACGTCCGTTGTGGTATCTTGCTAACAACCATTGACTTTGTCTTCTTAGGCCATGATCATTTTTTTAAAAACTTGAGTTACTTGAGTAAGCATCGGATCAGGTAATGTTAGACAGCCACAATCTCCGCCACATTCAATTAACGCATTCGCAGTTATCTGTCACACCGGGACAGCTACAAGGAGGAAGCTTTATTTGCAAATAATACTTAATAATAATCTACACTTAATGAATAATCTACCTTAATGCCCGGTTTGATATACTATGATTCTATTGGCATATTCAGAAAGTCAGATTGGTTTTCAAATGCAATATATCATTTTATTTAGAGTCTGAATAACTGAATAGTCAACTTAATCATTCAATAGTTGCAAAATAACAAAGTGACGTTGAAATAAAGCAAGCTCACATCTCACCTTTTGCGCATTGTATTTCTCAATGTGAATTTTCGCTAGTGTCCTATAAATGGAATTTTTGGCGTATTAGATTGCGAGTTCGGATGCATCAAGTCTCTCATTCAAGAGCGACAGACCTGTTATACCTGTCAGTTGAGTTCTGTCTTTCTCGCGCTTGTCGCATTGAGTTTAACGTATGGATGATGATGAGCTACAGTTTCGAAACCGTGTAGCTTGATGGGAGATAGAATTACGCGTTTTTACTCACTCCAAATAGCTTTATCAACTTTCTGGTCTACATCATTCCATGAGAAAGTTGTTAACTTTGTAAACCGAAATATCATTGTTGCACGATAAGATCTGGCCAACAAATACGGCAAAATTTGGTATGTCCATTCATTCGCTACCAAAATAGTAATGAACTAATTAGGCTGCAAATCCATTTAAAAATGCTGCAGTATTGACTAACACGGAAAGACAAATTTTGGTAATGCGATTCTTCGAATGAGTGGTAAATTTAATTGAACTCATTTAAGTAGTTTGTATAAGAACTACGTGGTCCTTCTCTGCGTGTTTAACGACGATCTTCTCCAAACATTAATCAAGGAGTTCATCATCAGTCACGGTGGGTTTGAATTCGATTATCAGTTTGAAAATTCTGAAGAAAAAGTGCTTGTATTTTCTAAGCATACTAAGACTGCTTAGTCATCATGAAGTTCAAAAATACAAACATTAAAATAATTCATCGAACTTTTTTCGAGAAATTTCAAATTTTGAATTTTGTAAGGAGCATGGAAAAATATTTTTTCTCAAATTTCAAACAAAAGGTTGGCCATGCAAACTGCGGGCATTTCCAGGTCTTCCAGCGCTTGTTTAGCCTTAAAATGACAACATTGTGAAACATTTGAATTTGAATCTTAGTAAGTAGTATGAGTAAATATAGATTTTGAAATTCTTAAGCAAAAATATCTTCTGCCAAATGAAACTCATTTTCTGGAGCTGTGGTTTTTCCTCAGTGGTGAAGTGTCAATCCCAGTATTACAGAAACTGTTTTAATTTTGATTTGCGGTTCTATTATGCACGACAATGTGATTATACCTACTCTTCAAAGTTCATGCTGGCCTTATGAGGAATACTAAATTTAGATCTAATCCTTGATTCCTAATTAGACTGTGTTATTGTAAATTACGTAGTAAACTACGTAGTTATAAAGTAAATTACAAGTTTATATAAAATCCAGCATATATATAAATGAAGTTCAAATTTTAAAATATGAATACCAAATATTTATTTTGGAATTGAACCGTGCCACCGCGACATCAATTTCAAACAATTAGATCATAGACTCCAAATATTTAAGATATTCGAGAACAGTGTAATGATTCTAATCATTGTCTCTTGCAAGTGTGCATTTTCAAACGATGTATATTTATTTCACTTCATGTCAATCTATTAATATCCGTTTTGTAAATGATGAATTTGAAGTAACCGTAGAAAATTTGGTAAGAATGTGTTTTCTACCACTTAGCATTCAGGATTATTTTTGTTTAAAGACTTTTCCGTCTGTATGCTAAACGTGCTTGTAATGCAACTTGCCAACTCCAGTGTACAGCATGTCATTCAAATATTCAGACAAGCGTTTATCTTTCAGAATTTGACCGATTTTTGGTCTGAATAAACACCTGTTGCTGTCATCCGGGCTGTTCTTGTGATCTTTCATGTACATATACAAGGGTTAACAGTTAGGAAATGTATTTGAAAATGACAGCTGTTCACTAATTTATCTCAGCCTCACATTATCCTACTTAAACAAGTGTCATGATGACTTGACAAATTGCCTCCATACTTTTCTCGAAACTTCTACACAAGCACGTGTTTCTTCACTGATAATAGCGAATGTAGGCCTAGTTCAGATGCAGACAGTTAAATCCTACTGCGCGTGATGCCAACCATGACGTTCAACACACTGTTCACATTGACACAGCTTCAAAGTTTGGAAATAAATATGTTGAACTAATTACTTGATTTCAAATTTTATGATTCGTTTAAATACCACTCCTGATAAATTGAAAATCAAGTTGATCCTGTTGTGTGATTATGCGAACATCCTACAGTTCTGACGATTGACATATGTGCAAATTGCTTTATCTGTTTCATTCCATTTTATTTTATACATGTGACGTGAGACTTCATTTCAGACGCAAAAGTTGATTGACAACATTTGACTTCATTTTTCGAAAAAATCAATCTGATTAATGGAATAATGGTAACAGTTGGGCTAGTAGTGTTTTAAAGATAATGGGCATATATTTTCCAGACTTGTTCAGCAAAATTACTGCCAGGCGGTTTTTAAAATTTTGTGGTCGGTTCGGTTTCGGTTATTTTGGTCAATTTATACGACTTAAATAGAAATTGAAATCTGTTAAGTTTTTTGGAATCTGACTGCTTGCATTGAATTGTTCATGAGAGTAATTCCAATTTAAGTACGTGTGTAGCGCATTTAAATAGAGGACTTTTCGGTAAAATGACCAAAACATTTGTACTGTATCACATCTTTAATGCGTTCACAAACTTACACATGCACGCTTTGTCTATTACTAGCTTTTTTTGTATTCCATCCATATAGATGGTGGAATCAGGCAAGTGGGCAATACATAATGTGATGGTACACCAGCCAAATACTAAAATTCGACTATGTGACTATTCGACTATTCGTGATCATGCATTTACAGTGCATTATAATCTGCACGCATCACTTAGCGTGTACTTTAACTCTTCACTATAAAATGTTCGAGACTTTTTCTAAGGTGTTCAACACCATTGGTTTGATGTCAGTACCTGTTTGCAAACCTATCTATTTGATGAATATATCTTTCTTTAACGTGACTGACCCTGACAAGGAATTGGATGCCAAAGCCAAAGAAATTCGGCACTCTAAGTGACTAAAACGGACATGCACATTGGGTCTGTTCATTAAGTAAAATTCTGCTGGCAGATAAGGCTATCTTGGCTCCGACCCGAAATAGCGAAGTGCCATAATAGCGAATTCCCATAAAATCGAAATCCCAAAATAGCGAATTCTCAGACATATACTGTTACATAATCATTTATCAGATTAGGCATACTGGGCGAATGGTGCGGGCTTCAATTTAATTTCGGAAGGAATTTAATGATAATGATAATAATAAAATCTATATTTAATGAGGATGACGTATGCAGCAGCTTGCTAATATGCAATGTACATTGAATATCATAAATAGGCCTACTGTAATTCAGAGGAAGCATCGATGCAAAGATATTGATTTTTCAAAATCCCATTAAGTAAGATACTGCTTTCGCTTATCCTCGTCGGGATAAGTCACTGGAGAGGTATTGCTCTCGTAGCGGGCAAGTCTCTCATTCAAATGTACGTATTTAGTCTTTCTTCTCTTTGGGGGAGCACCACAATCCAACTGAGAGATCTTTACTAGGGTCATATCTGCTCGTCAGCAAAGATGGGAATGATTTTGAATACATTTGGATGTGCTCGTCCCACAGTATCCTTTAACTTTCTATGCCAGCGAAATTAAGCGAAGTATTAGTTTGATTTGAAACTTGATAGATATAGGCTTGTTCAGATTTTTCTCAACTCTAAAATTCATATGAAAGAAAATCATCCTTTTTGACACTTGAGAAGTGTCCACTTACTTACTTTTACCCTCAATCAGACCGCCGTCTAGCACGTATTGTTGCAGTCGACAATTGTTGCTGCTTCTCGATCTCACTCCTTTTAAATGAAACCAAGACTGATTGATAACAACACTCATCAAGTGGTTGATGAGGATTGATTATCTACCATCCCTCATGAAATTGAAGTAGGTTATGGTTAGTCTTATCTGATTTTTAATGATGCAACAGTATATGTCTGAGAATTCGCTATTTTGAAATTCGCTATTTTGGGATTCGCTATTATGACACTGCTATTTTGACCTTCGCTGTTTCGGGACGACCCCGAAGATAATGGAGCCTGTTAAATATTCTGACAGCAGAATTATAGTTAATGTGCATCCCCAGTAAAAACAACATTATGTCGCTGACATGCGTTGTTTTGACAACGGCGCTTAGAAAGAGCATTTTCAAAGGCTGGTTATGTTTTCAAAGAAAAATGAATTTTATTAAAAAACACACCGAACCCAATGAAATGCACACAACAAGCCCAGCTGAATGTTTGTCTCAAAAAGAGCGAATCTCAAAAAAGCGAATGATGAAAGAGTGATTTCAAAATATCGAACGCAATTTTGAGAACTTTGTAAGGAAGCAGGTCTACATATCATGTTTCAGCTGAGCATTAAATAACATCGGTTCGCTATATCGAGATTTGCTCTTTTGATCGTTCACTGCTTTGAGACATGCTTTCAGTACACCACCCCGAATATGTGCAAGTCAATTTAGTAGCATGGTAGAGAGGTCATGAACTACATGCAGGTAACGAATACATGGCAATATAGGTACAAAGGGACAAAAATTATAGGATTATTTGGTCAAAGTTTGTAGCTAGAGGTGTGCTGCATGTAACCTTGTTCGACGTATCCCAAAATAATACTTGTAATAAGACGTATGCCGCTTCATGTGCCGCTTCCTATTGTATCTCTAGTTCAATTCAATTCAATCAATAATTATATGCATTGCAATCTATATTGTGCGCAATTTAGCTATGGTGTACTGTGGAAAAAATGCGACAATGCATCTCGCAATGATGGTTCGTATCGATGCATCTGAAAGATAATTTGGAAATCGCAAATTGCATTTGGAAGATAATTTAGCGCATAACTGCATGTGTAGGTTCCTATTCATAACATTGTTGCCCGCTTTTTTCTACATTGCTGCCAGTCCATTTCAATTACGTGTGATATCATTAACATATATATTTTTTAGGGTAACAATGTAGGACATTTCAGGGCGCTCTCAGATATCCTACAGTATTGCCCGAAAAATCTATGTTAATGTTATATTGCATTGAATTCTATCGTATTATTAGCCAGATGGATCTGATGGTGTCGATGGAAACTGGTCAACTACATGTGTCTGTGGTTTAAATGCACTAAACATCGTCTTTAGCTATGAAATTCATGTAAGAGTTTACACGAGGTTGTTATACGGAAATGTTGAGGAAGCCTGGATTCAATTGTGAGGTGACGTTGCCACAAAGCGCTGTGAATTCTAGCATTACATTCTGCAAGAATATAGGTATAACAGTGATAATGTCATGTATTTTCGATACAAGATGATTATTTCTGATGGTTAAGTTACCAGTTACTTAATTAAACACTTCTCATCTACACCTTTTTCCATTCTAATTAAAAGTTGTTCCGTTCTTTCTATTTAAAACTTGTTCTATTCTATTTAAAAATGTTCTATTCAGTTTAAAGCCTGTTCCATTCAATTTAAAAATGTTCTACTCAGTTTAAAACTTGTCCCATTCAATTTAAAACCTGTTCCATTCAATTTAAAACATTCATAAGAACGAGCTCTATTCTACTACAATAACAAAATGACATGGAAACAATCCATGATGTCATTTTTTTCTTGATACATGTGCAACATGGAATCTGATGAATAAAATAATACGGATATTCCTAATAAGAGGATCATTGAAAAACAATAAACAATGAAACATTATATTTTAAAAGTGTTCTTGAATTCACCAATGTAACACCGTGTAAGTCTTGTCGGAGAGGAGCGTTGACAGCCACATTCGATAACTACATGCACATCATCACAATATCGGATAAAATAAGTCATTCTTTGAAATCGAACAATAGCAAAAGTAAGAATCTTCAGATCGGTTTAGCACGCCATCATCCCATGCATCATACACGCACACACTTTTTGAGTGCGCGATCCACACGTTTTTATTCTAGGATGCCTGCTCGCTCCGTGTGTTTGGTATGAATAGCAAGAGATAATATCAAGTGCTGAGTTAGTTCCATCCCAACATCGACCGTTGAAGGCGCTGGACGCCGAAGGCCTGTCTGCCATACTTTTAACTTTAACTTGAATATATTGACCTAAAACTGAAAAGGGGAGTTTTAATTATCTTGTATAACTTTCTCAGAAATATGATCTCCCGTCACCTGGTTAACTACACTGAGTTAGTTAGTCTATTTCATTTGGTAAAGTTTACGAAAACGAAATCATGACCTCCCATGCAATGTTAACGTCAATAAGCTCCGGTGCATCTGACACAGACACTGACATGAGTGAAATGATGGAAAATCGTGGTGTTAAGCCAGGTACTCCAAGAAGCTATAAGAAAACTGATGTCATCGCTAAGCAACGAATACTCGATTAGCAATATGGTATTTAGTTACATTGGTGAGCTGGTGACTGTCATATTGTTTTTGTAGTATAATAGAGCTCGTGGTACTTCTATTCTTTCCCCCCACATTTTTCAAGTTTTCCAAAATCATCAATTTTGCCAAAAGAGAAGATCGTTGACGATGCAACACTTCTAGGTTTCAACAACAGAAATGTGGGGGGAGGAATAGAATTACCATGCTCAACAACAATAAAATGTTTCATTGTTTATTGTTTTTTAATTATCCTCTTATTAGGAATATCCGTATTATTTTATTCATCAGATTCCATGTTGCACATGTATCAAGAAAAAAATGACATCATGGATTGTTTCCATGTCATTTTGTTATTGTAGTAGAATAGAGCTCGTTCTTATGAATGTTTTAAATTGAATGGAACAGGTTTTAAATTGAATGTGACAGGCTTTCAACTGAATAGAACATTTTTAAATTGAATGGAACAGGCTTTAAACCGAATAGAACATTTTTAAATAGAATGGAAAAAGGTGTAGTCCGTTGTGAGACAGAATATAATTTCAAATGTGAAAATTCTATACTGAAACATCACTGAAGATTTTCTTTACTGTTTCCGGCAAATTATGAAGACAAAATATGAGGTACAGCACAACACTTTCACAGTCTGATAAAAAATTATCCTGCGGAGATGAAAGTTCATGTAATCAAAAGTTTGTCGTAGAAATATATTGCAAGGACACATTGATGAAATTCCCGTAAAGTTGAGAATTGTTGAACTATTAACGTGATGTCCAATAACTATTGATATCGCCGAACTATTTGATATCAATGTAATTGCTGTTGATTAGTTTATCAAGCCATTCTTAGAGAGAGTGCAATTGTATCGATTACTAGGTTTTGTACTCGGCAGTTTCATGTCGGCAACCTAAGTCGCGCTCAAGGCATTTCTGTTCGTTTTTCATTTAATAACCTTTACCGAATAAGTTTGCTGTCGGGAACGTGCTCAATCAAACTTCAGTTCAAAACGATCAAAAACACTATTAATGATGTCTTCATAATAACAACATGTGGATAGTCCTCAGCGTCTTCATACTTGTGGTGCATTGTCGGCTTTGTCGGTACATTCATAACGTACGTTTCTGTAAAACAGTCAAAATTCAGTCAGTGTTTCAGATTCAATTGCTCTATATGTCCATCAATCAAATAACCATGCAGTTATGATATTCAGCTTTTAGACCTGTTTGAATATTTTATATATTATAGAAGATCACGGTTTCTCTGCATCTTGATATCACATTCGGTGGCAGACGAAAATCGTTGAATCGCATGAACTCTCGATGCATTAGGGCTTCTTTGCATCCCAACCAGACTTCTTTAATAAAAAGCAAGATCAAAGTGCATTTATCATTCTGAAACTTTCCAGAGTGCCTCCACAAATTAGGGTGCGTCAACAGCCACTGAGATTGCTCTAATTGTTGCTAAACTGGAATTGTGTTGGAATGATGATTGAATAGATATCGCACATCTTATATTCTGAAAAATGAAAAACGATATGGAAATTGGACTTTATACCGATCTAAAATAATTTGAAATCAAGTGATTATCGAGACTCGATTTTTCATCATGTCAGTGAGAAAGTAGGACAATATTTCTAATTGCTGACAGAATAGTCCGGGAGTTAGAGCGAACTTGTGCAGGGAACGAGTTAGTACATGAAACTTTCACATAGCATAGTACACCTCTAACCTACTGCAAAACTTCACGTCTGCCGGATCAAATATTTTGCTTCTCAGAAATAGAGAGGATAACAAAATCCAATGTATTTCAAATGGCAAAATTGTGACATCTAGGGTGTTGACTCCATTTTTTCGAGCTTTTGCTCATAAAAAATATGCTAATTGGTATTTTGTTGAAATGTTTATTATAGAAATCATCTACAGATCATGATATTTCAAATGAGCTATCATGCAGTGACAGAGGATGAAGCAAAGGGTTCAAACATACACTATTCGTTAGAGTACATCAATAATTTTCCTGAAATTTTTATGTTAAAATTTGTATTTGCACCATCAAAAAGTATCTGTTTGCACACATTACCATTGGTTTGCATGGGAAATGAAAATGACATTAAAGCCCAGTATTTTTTATGAATTGACTTCTATGACTTTGGATATCCATGATTATGCATTGCAAATGTATTATTTATTTGTCTTCGGGAGCATAATGTAGATATCCTATCACTTTAATTTACCTGTAAAGCAGATTAATGCCCGCTCGGGAAACAATATTTACTCAAATGCACTGGAAGGAGCATAATCTATTAACATTATCGGCGAGTTTTGACCTGTTTAGTATGTGTAAGATCTGAGAATAGATATTTGCAATGAGAGAGAGAGAGAGAATAATGTTTATATTTTGTGAAATTGAAAATCATTACATTCGTATCAGCATAGTTCAGTAGGATTCATTCAATTGTACAGTAAAAGAGCAAAAATCAAAATAACTCAGGTTTACGTGAAACCAAAATATAAAGCTATACATGTAAATAAAGATACCAACATTTACACATAAATCATGTCACGTCGATAATAGTGCAGTCGATTATACATCTCACACGCCCATGGAAAAAAGTATTCTTACGTCTAGATGTCTTGATGTTTGGTAGACAGAAATGGTTTGTCTGTGGAAGACGCAGAGGTGTACAATAGTTCAATGGATGAGAGGGATCTTCACATTTTCTTAAAAATCGAATTGATTGCTCAAGACGTCGAGTTTCGATAGAAGGGATGCGATCACAATCACAATCAAAATTGCACATTATCCTATGAGCTCGTTTTTGAACGCTGTTGATGCATTTTCTTGAACGATAGGAAAGATTACAAAACAAAGGTGTTGCATGAAGTAAAACAGACTGTACATAGGACATGTAAACTTCATTCAATTGATGCGGACGTAAAATGGACTTCGAGCAGCGAATAGCATAGAGTCTTCGAGATGCTGAGAGGCACACATTAGAAAAATGTTGGTCCCATGAGAGAGAGCAGTTCAAAGTTACGCCGAGAATTCGCAGTGCGTCAACATAATCAATGTCATCATTCGTCAGTATTGATCAGGCTAAATTTCTATTCAAATAATCTTGATAATTATAGACCTATCAGTCACAATCTGTCCTTGATCATCATAGCACGTCGTCAAATAAAATTCTCTACGCATCTCGTGCATGAGATTGCTTCATTATTGCATTTCACGAGTTATGTTTCTTAAATGACCGAGCCCGTAGGGCGAGGGTTTTAAATCTAACGAGTTAGAATGCTATGATGAAGCAATCTAATGCACGAGTTGCGTAGAGAATTTTATGCATTGCAAATGTATTATTTCCAGACATGATAATTCATTTATAATGGCAGCAAGCTTACTTCAAATCATAGTCATCTGTGGATGTTACAGTAATGGTGAAATTTTCAATTCTGTTTGTGACCTCATTAGAGGAAGTAAAGCCTTAACATTCGATGCAGATGTAGTCAGACTTGAATGCACCAATTTGACCAACTTGGGATAATATGATTATCTCTCATTGACTTGAAATCATCTCATTGATGGATTGTACATTAAATTCTGGACAATTAATAATCGATGTAATAAATGAAGGTGCCAATGAAAAACTGACATGACGACTAAAACTGTGCGGCAGAAATTCAGTGACATAGAATAATCAATATTTTGCTATTGATTCTGAAGGCATGCGATTCTTGGATCAGTATTTTTTTACTCAAAACTGTTTTTCAAAAAATCTCTGTTCTCAGCACGAAATTCTTTATTGCCCGATATTTCGCCAACCAGTTCGGTAGGCATCCTCAGAGGCAGTGGCTATCATTAACATTGAACACTTTTAAGAGAAGATAAGAACAATAGAAATACTCATTAAGACAAAAAGACAAAAAGGAAGTCACCGTAGATAATCACTGGCGCTGAGTGGAGCTACACGCTCTAACCACGTCCTCGTAGCAAGCAGGAATAGGTTCCGTTCGATTAACACAATTGTTACTCGCTTGAATGTGCCAGCTTTCTAAAAATAGCCTCTCTCGATAGCGAGATTCCTGCACAATAACCTGGGAATTCCACCAGTCAATGCGATGACTCTCTTCATACGCATGCGATGTTTTTGTAAAACTGTTTTTGTAATACAACAAGAATCATTCATAATCGATCGCTTCGGTTACCGGGGTCGTGATGAATACTTATTTCTTTATAAGATAGTCAATCTGTAAAATTTGAAGCTGAAGTTTGGTATTCGTCACAAATGGATGTAAGTAAAAATGTTTTGAATGAGTACATGAAACGAATGCTGGCACGAGATGGCTTGAGCAAATCTTATACTAATCGCAGTATTCGAACCACAGTGATGTCCAATCTCATGTCGAGAATTATAATTGCCTGAAATGCAAACTGTGGCAGGACATCAATAATCCATCCGAAGGTGCGTAAAATGAACAATCCCGAACAAAATAAGCAAAAAAATCAAACGACCTAATTTACAACTACCTGAAACATCAAGTTTATCTTCTAATGTGCAAATTCTGGATGGTCGTCGACACCAGAACGGAGCAGATTGAGTTTCAAAATGAACAATTTGAAACAATGGAGTATCCCGTTAACTCAAGTCCATCAACTTGATCAAAATCGCATTTTAAAGGCTGTACTTTAAAGAATTGCTCTTTTATCAAGTTAGTCAATTTGTACTTTTTAACATTTTGACGTGTCCATGTAGATATCAACTGTACTTAGATCTCTGTGACTGACTGCTGTGAAGCTTTCTACGTATAATACAAGGTACAATTACTGGGCTTTCATGTCTTTTTCTTGATTATAGATGAAACATTTCTATGACAACTAGATGAAGGCAGACTTATAATAGTGCATTCATCTTCATCGCATTTTTCTAGATCAACATGTGAAGTAGGCTCGCAACTTATTGTATTTGTTATCTTAAAGTATCCTTATGTACATGTATATTCTTGCAAGCATGATGACGAAGTTTTTACTTTGCACATTGCTGTACAAAGTCGCTCCAATTGCAGATTTATTTTCAATACATTGTCTCAGTTGACGGAAAGATGAAGATTTTTGCTCTGCTCTGCGGATAATTTTCCAAAAACTGCTGAGAAATTGAAGTGATTAGTTGACGAGTTTTCTAACAAATTTGAAAAGGCGACGTACTTTGCCATGTAGTCTTTCCGATCAACAATTCTAATTCTCTGTATTCAAATGATTGAGGTAGGTACAGAATTAGACAAAGACATGAATAGTTCAGTCAGATCAACTGAAGTGATCTGACAAGTGATTACTTGCGATAAGAGCAGTTGGAAAATATCCGTACAATTTCAAAAATATCTATAATGAAACTCCATACATAACACAACATACAAAGTAGAAGTCATTATTCAATAAGGTCTATTTGTACTATGCAAGGAATTGTTATGAAATTGAAGATAATCTGCTGTGGCAGCATAAAGAATGTATACATCTATGCGAAGATAATACAAGCATAATTTAATAAATGTAATATTAGAACTAGACAGACTTACATGTAATTTAAAGTCCTTACCTGGTTTTAAATCAATGTCACGGACGCTACATTTATCGGATCGCAAATTATTTTACACCAAAATGTACCTGAAGCTCCAAAGTTTTATATGGCATATTGATTATATCATGCATTTCCGAAATGATTAGCATAGAATTTTGTCTGTATTTATTATGATAAAAACGTCAATTGTCTTCCAATAATTTTTAACATTAAAATGAGATTATTACAAAATTTAAATCAGTACATTTGTCTATATTATATCGTGGAGGACTTAAAGAATGTGTTCAAAATAGCTACCTTCTTCACGCAAACATAGAAAGCCGGCTTTCAAGACCACTGAATTCAGCAGAAATTTTTTGTGATGAAATCTGAGAGATTTCTTCGATGATAAAATTTCGTAATTTTGCCAGACTTGCTGGTTGTCTGTGATACACTCTGTGTTTGACAGTTCCCCAAAAGTAAAAGTCAAGATGAGTCAAATCAGGACCTCGAGCAGCCCAGTGGAATGGACCGTCTCTTCCGATCCACCTTCCTGGGAACTTTGGTGCAATAGAGATCTCACCTCGAGTGACTAATGGGGAAGGACCGCATCCTGCTGAAAGATGGTTGTAGAAAATTTTCTTCTACTCTTCAGTTGAGGGATGAAGAAGTCCACCAATTGCTTTGTAGGACTTCGGAGGTCACAGTCGAATCAAAGAAGAAAGAGCCTATGACTTCATTACAGAATAAACCGCACCAAACGGTAACTCCGGGAGACTTGATCGGTACTTGTTGAACATATTGATCTCATGATCCTGTGAGTCGGCATGCTCGATACCCCTGCATTTCTAGAATGTCTTTCAACTAATGTCACTGAATCAAACTTTGCCGTAAGAAGAACTTAAGTATAGCCTTCGACAGTCACCATTCTGCTAACATGCAATCATCTTGTGTTTTGACAACAACCATTTGTATTTTTAAATGCTTAAATTGACGATGTTTGAATTTTCAATCGATAATGAGATTTGTGAGTTAAGAGGTCTTTGAGTCTATTGTCATTTAGCAATGGTGTGATACCATACGCAATGAAACAAATTATTTGAATTCTTCCCAGTGACGCACATCAATTTGAATGTTGAATTCTCATGTCAGAATAGAGTGAAGTAACTATATACCAGATTTCGTAGTCGAGGTTTAAGAACTTAATATACTCAATTTGTCATTTTTGATTTGTGACAAAAGTCTTACATATAACAACGCGTATACATAATAATCAACATACCATATAAAACTTTGGAGCTTCAGGTACATTTTGGTGAAAAATAGTTGGCGATCCGATAAATGTAGCGTCCGTGACATTGATTTAAAACCAGGTAAGGACTTTAAAATCACCCTGTATATGTGTAGCAGATCTGCCTTCAGACCGACAGAAATGTTGCAAATGCCATGCTCACCAGATTGTATGAACAGATTCACCGGAACCTCAATGCAATAAAATATATGGACGACAATAAGTATAGCTCTGTAAATAAGAAGACAAAAATGTAGAGGCGAAGAAATGAAGGAAGGGGAAGGTTATATAATGAACAATGGAGTGCTGAGATTGATTCCATCTATTTCGGAGTGTACTCAACTTCTAATCATATTAGTCGAATAATTTTGCATCAATTAGTGAATATAATCAAAGATATTTACGTTTCAAGATGCTTCTCTCAGAGACTGCGTACAGAATGAAAGGAGAAAGAAGAAATCTGTGCTCTTTGAGCAGTTATACTTACGAGATGGACTTAATGCCCTTCTTTCCCAATGTTTTTCTTTTTTTGTCGTTTTATTTGAATTTGAGCCTCTTGTCTCCTGGTCTCTAGATCACCAACTGCTAAACCACATTGCCATTGTCCAACGATACAGAAATACATGTCAGCAAATACATGAATGCTTCTCTTAAGTGGGACTCACGCTGAATCTGGATAAAAATGACACTCTCTCATTTGCTTGCAGTGAAAACACCGCATCAACTTAAATTCATGCTCTTGGTCTTAATTGCGATCAAAGCTATTATGTACATGTAAGTCTAACCATTTTGTAAAAACCTTATGTTTCAAAGTAAGTAAAATACTTCATATTAATGTACCTTTGCGCTTATACTTGCCATTGCAGAATCCTACTGCTAAGGCCTTTCCAAAATGCCTGCGTGAGAAATATCGAAGTCTTGCCCTAGAAAAAATTTTGCTTCACCTGCCAAGCAGGGTATCCTGGACGCTCTAAAGTGTTATTATCACTTTTTGATGCAGGAGTTCGACTAATTTTTATAAAATCTTTTACTCTAAATCACATCTAAAACTTGAAGCTTTATCTTGATTACTGAAAATCATCTATGTCACATTAAGAGTGCATTTTAGGTCTGCCGTCTGCATATTATTAGCGAGAATGATGTATAATTTAGCATATTAATATCAGCACCTTGATACCAAAAATTGAGTTTGATGATGTCGATTAATTCACGTTCTATGAATGCAGCAAAACTATTATACCGAAAACATAATTATACGACGTACGAAATGCTTAGATTGAAATCACATTCCTATGTTTACGGTACCAGTATATGTGTGATACATATACATAATGATCACAATTTGCTGAAGAAAAAAATGAAGTAAAGTCTTGATCTATAATGAGAGCACTATATTTGCATCAATTAGGAACTGATAAAATGCTGGCCTAGAATTGCAAACAAACTTGGCCTACACATGTAGACATAAATCTGTATGTCATCATCAAGACTACGCTAAATTCAATCTTTGTCATTGCGCGAATTGTGAACGATGTTCTTGCCGTACTGTGCTTTTCCTCTGAAATCTGTGTTGATCAGGAAAATCTATGTGCATGATCTTATTCAAGGGAGTTTAGGACATCTTCTTCACTAAAATATACCTGCATGGAGTTCGCCGTTATTGACAAATGTTTAGCCTGTATTTAGGCATCAAAAAGATGCGGCTACCCGATTTCTTTAAGGAAGCGGTGAGATTATTCCTTCAATCTGCTCGAGACAAGATGGCGTAAGCTATGGATTATGCTCGTATTTCACAGATGGCATAGGACTATCGTCAGCCTTTTGGCTAGCAGATTCTATGGTCTCCTAGGTATTTGTCTGCTACATCTAAACCACAGATGCTATTACACGTGCTCAAGGATGGTTATCAGCTTTGTGTTGCCCTTTCCCCCCGAGCAGTGACATTTGGATAGAGCTATTGTTTCGTGTCTTCATTCCAAAAGAAACGAGAAGATGCGATGAATTAGGCATACTCCTTTTCTGTTTGCGGATTTCTAATTTTGTTGGCCTACCACATGTTCACATACTAGAGAAAGAGAGAGAGATGCGTTTATATTCTTAAATGAATGAATATCATACATGCACTCAAGTACAAAGTTATCAGTCAATAAAGGATAATATGCATGTACATATAATTTCAATACCATGAGTAAAATAAGTCTCTTTTCCACTCACAAAAGAGCACATGTAATTAGATCTTACATTAATGCTGATTGTAGATAGTACAAGCCCACGAGGAAAAATGTGTTCCTGCGTCTCCACGTCTTGATGACTGGAAGGCAAAAGTAGTCACTATGTGGTTTGGACACGACGACTTTTTGTATCTTTTGATATCATCCACAATATTCCTGATGATAACATAAACCGATGTGCACTACAAAATTTCCACTAGTCGGGTCTTCTTGTTCACATTCAGGTATCAGAGTGAGTAGGCCTATACAAACATCAGCTGGCAACCCGCGGATGGAATCTTAGTCTTGGATCTTCCATCTACATGCACTCCTTCGGTCAATTTTGTCACCTAACCATTGGCCATATCACATCTTAAATCAACCATTTCAACATAGTGGGAATCGTCATTTGCCACAGTCTCATTTCGGCTATTCCTCAAAAGTGACCTTCACCTGAGGACAGGTTCGTTAGAAGTAGCGACCATATAGCACAGACCAGAAACTAATCATCATAGAGTGCTGGCAGCCCTCACACATCAATAAAGATTCCAAGAGAGCGAGGATTGAGATCTTGACGGTTTCCGCACTGGGTCCAGGAGACCATGGTTGGTAAGTGAACCACTTCGAAGTCGTAGCATTAAAACAAATGACAATTGCCGGTCCAAACTATACATGTAACTTCTTCACTATTTCAATTCATGAAAAGTCGCGGAAGGATTTTCGCATCACTGTAAACTGTCACCTCCTAAAATCGAAGAAACCTGCATCATAGTGCGACACACTAGAATTTTAAGAGGTTGCGTGAAATAGAATGTTGACATGCGAAAGAGAACAATAACTCTAGTGCGCTAGCCTCCTAAAACGATTTGTTTTAGGATTTTTTTATTAGTTACGAATAGTGTCTTGCTTTAGTGTGTGATTTAGGAGGTGCTGGTTTAGAGTGACAATCATTAATTGCCTTCTGCTGCTGACTGTATATTGAAGAATCCTTAAATACCCTGCAAAGCAGAACAACCGTTTCGAAGTTTAGGTTATCCGCTACTGTGGTAAGCTCGCCAAATATGACTTGCTTAGATCTCTTACCGAACTTTCAACTCAACTTTAAGATTTTCTTTTTTTCAAACTTTAAGACTGCTTAATGATGCGACCATATTTTACATTATCTGCCTCCAAATGATTCTTCAGTTAATGACCGCATAATTTCCCCTCATTCTTGATCTGACCACAAAGTGTCCTATTTTATTGTGGCGTGCTTTATTCGCTTTCAGACTCTATATTTTGTCTTCTCTGCTAAGATTTACTCAATTTGCAGGCTAGCTCTGAGGCTTTCGTATAAATGCTAGTTTTGTGTCTAATGTGATCCTGCTTATGTGATTTTTTACTCACTTGTACGAACATGTACTGCAAGTGCATAATTTATACATGCTCTACTGTATTGCCTGACAGTGAGGGCAGGAGAATGCTAAGCCAATTTTCTGACAAATTTGTAGAAAATGTTTTGTTTAAAACTGGACCAATTTTCTCGCAAGCTGCATGTAGTGAAGTGGTGGCAGGCGGCAAAAAGATTATCGGCCTCACTAATACCGGAGTCATATAAGTTAGCATTTCGAGGTTCAGAATCTGTTCATGTTCGAGCGCTCATTGTTCTTTTACTTGGATGTATTGACTTTTTCGGGACGTGGATGTAGGTATTGTCAGTGACTGCATAGGCTTATACGTCATGAAAACTGAAATAAGATCGTTCAGATTCGCTGAACTGAATCGTATGGACGCTCTTGCGGATGGACCAGATTTGCATGTCAGACTCCTCTCTATCTATTTTCAGAGGAAAAAATTCAAGTTTTTAGGCTCTAACATGAAATTTGTGAAAATCAATAATTCTGTCAAAAATTGTTTTTGGAAAGTGTCTTGGTGCGGGACCTCCTTTTAATTATAACAAATTATCATTTACATTATCATTTACATTATTATTATCGTTTGCATGGCGTATCAGGGAAGAATTCGAAAAAAATCAGAATAGTGCAATTTGTAAAATAATTAGGCAATAATATAATTACAACAATGATTTTTGTTAGTCTAGAATAATTAGAATAATGTAAATTGTGGATGTATTGATCGCACATGATTGTCTACACCCATGCATCGAGTCAAATATCATAGCCAGCATCGTCAAATCCAAAATCTTGAGAAGCTGTGCTCAAGTATTTATTTCAACCATAGTCCCATCCCACAGATGTTTTGTTTATTTTATCTGTCTTGCTATTTCATTGTAAATCGGTTAAGTCTGAAGAAATAAAAAAAGGACTGTAGCAAAATTCGAATTTTATTTCTCTGCAATCAAAGTGTGAACAAAATCCAGAAAGGCAGGAATTACAATAATAACGACATCAGAAGATGCTGTACCCAGTGGCGGACCCAAGGGGGGGGATGCCGGGATGCATCCCCCCCCACCAGCTAAAACTTGATTGTGGATTGTAAATGTAAGCAATACATTTTGGCAATTAGTTCATTAAAAGTACAAGTAATGATCGTAGTCTGGAACATATTTGGCCCAGTTTCTCTTGTGATTATATAATAAACATCTGGATCTCTTATCAGCATGGAGACATGAATTAAAGAAAGGCGAGAACCTCTAACCAAGGATGAAGAGGTCTCTGCAGAAGTTTGCTTACATTAAACTGTAGCATCTCTGACGCACAAGGCGCAGGTGATCTGCTGTGTAATGCCGATTTTAGAAGTTCCACTTGAATTATGTAATTTGCAGATGTTATTCCTATCAACTCCGGCAAGATTTCGTTAAGGTTGAATAAGTGATTCTGGACCTGACGACCAACCGAATTACGCGAGTGGCGAGTGGCGAGTGAGCTATCCACCTGTTCCTGAATTTCCAATGAGAACGCATGATTTGCACATTCTCGCATTATTCGTTCTTGATAGCTTTAAAAACGATGTCAACTGAGAGGAGAGCCAAGTTGAATTACTGCTGCTACTTTTCGTGCAAACTTTCATCCCCAGTGGCGTAGGGTGATGCTTCAAAATAGGTATTCAAGAGTGATACAAAAATCAGTCATCACAAGATCATTTCTGCATTCATTGAATAAAGCCTAAACATGTACGCACGTGTATACGAATATAATGTAGAATGAAACACTAAGATTTATAAATCAATCATTCTCGATTATTCGATTCAGTACATGTGGAAATAAAACCAGAATTTGTAGTCATGAGATGCATGGTGTATTCTAGGCCTATACCTTGAAGGTAAGACAGAGACGCCGATCCTTCATCAAACAAAACTGATCAATCACCTGATCATAAAAATCAGACTTGGAGATAATTTCAGAAAACAGTTTCTTTTCAACGTCTATTAGCATCAACTGTGCAAGTCGCGCCTGACCATTGTATTTCTTGCACATGTTTTTAAGCGCTTCAGCACACTAAAAGTACGTTCACATGAAACGCTCGTCAGAGGGATAGTCAATGGCACATGCAAAAAACAAGATATATTGGGCAATGCCTTCAAAATACCACTGACATGAAGGGCTTTCAGAAAAGTGCTAACTCCTCCAGATTCTAACTTTCGAAGTGAATCGAAAGTCGAGTCACTCTTCAAAGTTCTCAATTCAATTTTGAATTGTATTTTATCGATACCCTTGGTCATTTCTGGGTATCGACTGAAAAACAGGTTTATCAACCGATCGAATTCATTGTCATGCAACTGTTGATCATCAATCATAAAATACAACAAATTGATCCACTCGTGCTTGGAAAAATCTTGAAATCGATCAGACAAATGACTCAAAATGACATCAATCACTTCAAAGGAGAGTCTCCTACATTTGTCCTGGATGCACTCTGTGTCGTCATTTGTGATATTATATCCACTGTCAGCAAACGCCTTTGCACTGGGTTGGCGTTGACGCTTCTCTACAGCGCACTCCAAACGATCAGAAATCTCACTCCAAACATTCTCAAAAGAATCTGACTGTCTCAAAGCACTCAAGTGAGATCTGTAGTCATCCAGTCTGCTCTGAACGAGGAGAGGATCAACTTTTGGACACTGCAGAATGTTTGTCAGGATATCTGAGTATCCGAAGACATGTCGCAAAAAACGAAGCAGATATATGAACAAAATGTCTTTCATTTTGTTGGCCCATGCCTTCGCCTCGTTTCTGGTCATGGATGTGTTGGTTCGATCATTCGAAATTTTGTCTAAATGTTGAAGTATTTCGACAAAAAAATTGTCAAAAATTTTGATTGATTTCCCTCGCGATAGCCATCGTGTCTGAGAAAGCGAAGGTATGCGCGTTGTGAGACCTGAGGCGCGCTTCGGAGAGGAGCGAAAAAAAGAGGTAATGTTCTCTAAAGTTCCAAAAAATAATTCGATATCGTCAATTGCTGAACATGCCTGCCTGAGAACAAGTGCCAATTTGTGGGCATAACAATGAGTAAAATGTGCTGATGGCCATCGATCAAGAATTATTCTACTCACCGAGTTGTGCAAACCTGCCATGTTCCGAGCTCCATCATAAGATTGTCCAACGATATTGGAATCATCAGTAACACCGACGCTTTCAAGGCTGTTGATTACAATTTCGGCCAGAGACGCTGTTCGACGATCTTCTGAAACATCACGTAGGTCGATCATGTGTTCGTATAGTGTTCCATCATGGATGATTCGAACGGATACACACATCTGACTTGTGTTGCTGATGTCGGAAATTTCATCGGCCAGAACTGCCAAACAGGAAGCTCCTTTGATCCGAGTGCAAATCTCGTTGAACAGAAGTCGATGTAGACAAAAAATTATGTCATTCTGTATATCGGGAGACAATCCACTGAATACAGCATTTTCATTTGTCAACATTTCTGCGACAATGCTGTTATTGCTGTAGTTGCTCCGTAGACGAATTTGATCGACGTAGTTTCCTCTGAAGGATTCCTCCGAAGATTCGCGATGTCCGCGAAATGGTATCCCATGCATAGCGAGGTAGACCGCACCGTCGATGTGGTGCTGAAGGGCTATTCGGCTCTTTCGAACCTGATCGTTGTGCCGTCGGATTTGCAGTTGGTGACCTTCAACGATGGAACTTTGGATATTCACAGTCCCGATCAGTGAACATGACAACACAGCAGATACATGGTCTTTAGATCTATTGTGCATCTTGATCAGGTTAGAGAGATTTCCCAAGTCCGTGACGCCGGCTGAAGTCCAACATGAAGATGTTTTCCTCTTGAAGATTAAAAATGGGTAACAAAAAAACCGACGCCTAGTTTCGCATCCACAAAGCCATTCAGCATCAGATGGATAGTACTGTTTGTTGAAGTCGCATTGTCTTTTAAAATAGGCTGAAATCATTGCTGATAACAAAAGACTATCAATGCTATAACAAATTGTTGTCAACTAATAAGCTTATTTGAAAAGAAGATGTAACTTATGACTGTTGAATTGTAAAACATAATGCCGTGCCTGAATTTGAATCTACGGATTTATTCAACTAGAGCATTGAGGCACCTGTTTGACTGCTTGAGTACAACACCAATCATCCCCCCCCCCTACCAGAAATTTCTGCGTCCGCCACTGGCTGTACCAATGTCATACTTGAATCCACTCTGTATGCAAACTGTTGTTTAGGATGGTCAGCATCTCGACACTACACTCGATTTCAAACAGGTCCTAAATGAATGCTTTTGGAATAAAATTCTTTTAGAAATAAGTTGATATGTTCATTGAATTACGGTGCACTGGAAACAGTCAAGTCCCATTGTAAACCAGAAATAATGCGTGAAATCGACATAATATGCACATGTTTAGTATATGATCATGATCACACTTCATTTGGACACTTCACGCTTCGTCTTGATGCACAGTATTATTACAAATTAATTGGATATCGGAAATTATAGTGCCTTAATAAATCAACACAGACAGATGAAGTTGATGGACTTTATTGCTCCTTTATGGCATCAATTTCAATTCATTCCATTCCTGACATTCCATTCTTCTTTTGTTGCCATGTTCATTCTTCCCACTTATCTCAAATTAAATGTTTACGTATCTTCCTTTTAGCACGTCTTTACTGCTTCGACAGATCAGCATTCTCCTAGATGCATCAGCTTTCAGCTGTCACTAAATACTACGCATCGATCAAAGTTTTGTAGTGCATTGATTGAGATTGTCATTTTCTCAGAGGAGAGCCAAGTTGAATTACTGCTGCTACTTTTCGTGCAAACTTTCATCCCTATCTGTCCTTCATCATTGGTTATTTTGATTTAAAGAAGTAAGCATTCAAATTTTGAAGATGAAAATGATGAAATGATGCATTCACATTCAAGGTCGGTGGTACAATACAGTATGGGATAACCCCCAGCGGCACCAGAAGCCCTGTCGCTGCGTTGTTTCTGACAACAGATTCGACTAACTCCGGCGTGAGGGACCTCGGCCCCGGGTAACTGCTTGGGTGTTCCTCTTTGGTGGCAAAGCGGAAGAGCTCCGCTATCGAAGCTTCGCCGGAGGAAGAATAACTCAAGGGCTTAGTGTACCACCGACTTGACCATGAGAAGTAGGATGACCCCAGTGACGGCTGGCCACCACTTACTGTATATTTTAATAGCAAGTAGAACTCCTCCCCTACTTCGTCCGGATGACCTGTGTGGGTGCAGTGTCGAGAGCAACAACTTTGACAGTCTGAGAAGCTAGCAGGTACCCTGATCGGATGCCATCTGAGAAGGACCGACCTGAGAGTGGAGACGGAAGTTTAAAGTTGCGATCGATTAGCCAGAAGCTCCGGTCATGAGTCAGTAGCGCGTCTCATCTCGGAAGTAGTTAAGTTAGGGGTAAAATTTGAACTTGTATTTCCAGTTACTTTTGAGAAATCGCTGAGGTTACACGTACAGCAGCAAGTCTCACAGCCAATTTTTTCAACTATTTTGTCCACAAGAATACACAAAAAATGACGAGTAATTTGCTCTTCACATCAGATTTATAAAATTCCTAAGAAAAATCAGTAAAAATTAAATTGCATAGTATGTATATACATGTAAGCTATAGCTGCTTTAATAAGCCACAAGTAATCGTCATATGAAAACATTATTGCGTTATCACTAACTTATATTGCATTTTAAAGGAATGGATTTATAAAGACTACACAATTACAAATTTAGCCTTAGGCCCCATGAATATTACAGTCAAATTTCTTGCCTTAATGAGATTTCTCAATGATTCTAGGAAAATAGGCTGAAATCATTGCTGATAACAAAAGACTTTAAATGCTATAACAAATTGTTGTCAACTAATAAGCTTATTTGAAAAGAAGATGTAACTTATGACTGTTGAATTGTAAAACATAATGCCGTGCCTGAATTTGAATCTACGGATTTATTCAACTAGAGCATTGAGGCACCTGTTTGACTGCTTGAGTACAACACCAATCATCCCCCCCCCTACCAGAAATTTCTGCGTCCGCCACTGGCTGTACCAATGTCATACTTGAATCCACTCTGTATGCAAACTGTTGTTTAGGATGGTCAGCATCTCGACACTACACTCGATTTCAAACAGGTCCTAAATGAATGCTTTTGGAATAAAATTCTTTTAGAAATAAGTTGATATGTTCATTGAATTACGGTGCACTGGAAACAGTCAAGTCCCATTGTAAACCAGAAATAATGCGTGAAATCGACATAATATGCACATGTTTAGTATATGATCATGATCACACTTCATTTGGACACTTCACGCTTCGTCTTGATGCACAGTATTATTACAAATTAATTGGATATCGGAAATTATAGTGCCTTAATAAATCAAGACAGACAGATGAAGTTGATGGACTTTATTGCTCCTTTATGGCATCAATTTCAATTCATTCCATTCCTGACATTCCATTCTTCTTTTGTTGCCATGTTCATTCTTCCCACTTATCTCAAATTAAATGTTTACGTATCTTCCTTTTAGCACGTCTTTACTGCTTCGACAGATCAGCATTCTCCTAGATGCATCAGCTTTCAGCTGTCACTAAATACTACGCATCGATCAAAGTTTTGTAGTGCGTTGATTGAGATTGTCATTTTCTCAGAGGAGAGCCAAGTTGAATTACTGCTGCTACTTTTCGTGCAAACTTTCATCCCTATCTGTCCTTCATCATTGGTTATTTTGATTTAAAGAAGTAAGCATTCAAATTTTGACGATGAAAATGATGAAATGATGCATTCACATTCAAGGTCGGTGGTACAATACAGTATGGGATAACCCCCAGCGGCACCAGAAGCCCTGTCGCTGCGTTGTTTCTGACAGCAGATTCGACTAACTCCGGCGTGAGGGACCTCGGCCCCGGGTAACTGCTTGGGTGTTCCTCTTTGGTGACAAAGCGGAAGAGCTCCGCTATCGAAGCTTCGCCGGAGGAAGAATAACTCAAGGCTTAGTGTACCACCGACTTGACCATGAGAAGTAGGATGACCCCAGTGACGGCTGGCCACCACTTACTGTATATTTTAATAGCAAGTAGAACTCCTCCCCTACTTCGTCCGGATGACCTGTCTGGGTGCAGTGTCGAGAGCAACAACTTTGACAGTCTGAGAAGCTAGCAGGTACCCTGATCGGATGCCATCTGAGAAGGACCGACCTGAGAGTGGAGACGGAAGTTTAAAGTTGCGATCGATTAGCCAGAAGCTCCGGTCATGAGTCAGTAGCGCGTCTCATCTCGGAAGTAGTTAAGTTAGGGGTAAATATTGAACTTGTATTTCCAGTTACTTTTGAGAAGTCGCTGAGGTTACACGTACAGCAGCAAGTCTCACAGCCAATTTTTTCAACTATTTTGTCCACAAGAATACACAAAAAATGACGAGTAATTTGCTCTTCACATCAGATTTATAAAATTCCTAAGAAAAATCAGTAAAAATTAAATTGCATAGTATGTATATACATGTAAGCTATAGCTGCTTTAATAAGCCACAAGTAATCGTCATATGAAAACATTATTGCGTTATCACTAACTTATATTGCATTTTAAAGGAATGGATTTATAAAGACTACACAATTACAAATTTAGCCTTAGGCCCCATGAATATTACAGTCAAATTTCTTGCCTTAATGAGATTTCTCAATGATTCTAGGAAAATAGGCTGAAATCATTGCTGATAACAAAAGACTATCAATGCTATAACAAATTGTTGTCAACTAATAAGCTTATTTGAAAAGAAGATGTAACTTATGACTGTTGAATTGTAAAACATAATGCCGTGCCTGAATTTGAATCTACGGATTTATTCAACTAGAGCATTGAGGCACCTGTTTGACTGCTTGAGTACAACACCAATCATCCCCCCCCCTACCAGAAATTTCTGCGTCCGCCACTGGCTGTACCAATGTCATACTTGAATCCACTCTGTATGCAAACTGTTGTTTATGATGGTCAGCATCTCGACACTACACTCGATTTCAAACAGGTCCTAAATGAATGCTTTTGGAATAAAATTCTTTTAGAAATAAGTTGATATGTTCATTGAATTACGGTGCACTGGAAACAGTCAAGTCCCATTGTAAACCAGAAATAATGCGTGAAATCGACATAATATGCACATGTTTAGTATATGATCATGATCACACTTCATTTGGACACTTCACGCTTCGTCTTGATGCACAGTATTATTACAAATTAATTGGATATCGGAAATTATAGTGCCTTAATAAATCAAGACAGACAGATGAAGTTGATGGACTTTATTGCTCCTTTATGGCATCAATTTCAATTCATTCCATTCCTGACATTCCATTCTTCTTTTGTTGCCATGTTCATTCTTCCCACTTATCTCAAATTAAATGTTTACGTATCTTCCTTTTAGCACGTCTTTACTGCTTCGACAGATCAGCATTCTCCTAGATGCATCAGCTTTCAGCTGTCACTAAATACTACGCATCGATCAAAGTTTTGTAGTGCGTTGATTGAGATTGTCATTTTCTCAGAGGAGAGCCAAGTTGAATTACTGCTGCTACTTTTCGTGCAAACTTTCATCCCTATCTGTCCCTTCATCATTGGTTATTTTGATTTAAAGAAGTAAGCATTCAAATTTTGACGATGAAAATGATGAAATGATGCATTCACATTCAAGGTCGGTGGTACAATACAGTATGGGATAACCCCCAGCGGCACCAGAAGCCCTGTCGCTGCGTTGTTTCTGACAGCAGATTCGACTAACTCCGGCGTGAGGGACCTCGGCCCCGGGTAACTGCTTGGGTGTTCCTCTTTGGTGACAAAGCGGAAGAGCTCCGCTATCGAAGCTTCGCCGGAGGAAGAATAACTCAAGGGCTTAGTGTACCACCGACTTGACCATGAGAAGTAGGATGACCCCAGTGACGGCTGGCCACCACTTACTGTATATTTTTAATAGCAAGTAGAACTCCTCCCCTACTTCGTCCGGATGACCTGTGTGGGTGCAGTGTCGAGAGCAACAACTTTGACAGTCTGAGAAGCTAGCAGGTACCCTGATCGGATGCCATCTGAGAAGGACCGACCTGAGAGTGGAGACGGAAGTTTAAAGTTGCGATCGATTAGCCAGAAGCTCCGGTCATGAGTCAGTAGCGCGTCTCATCTCGGAAGTAGCTAAGTTAGGGGTAAATATTGAACTTGTATTTCCAGTTACTTTTGAGAAGTCGCTGAGGTTACACGTACAGCAGCAAGTCTCACAGCCAATTTTTTCAACTATTTTGTTCAGTGTTGATTTTCCACAAGAATACACAAAAAATGACGAGTAATTTGCTCTTCACATCAGATTTATAAAATTCCTAAGAAAAATCAGTAAAAATTAAATTGCATAGTATGTATATACATGTAAGCTATAGCTGCTTTAATAAGCCACAAGTAATCGTCATATGAAAACATTATTGCGTTATCACTAACTTATATTGCATTTTAAAGGAATGGATTTATAAAGAGTACACAATTACAAATTTAGCCTAAGGCCCCATGAATATTACAGTCAAATTTCTTGCCTTAATGAGATTTCTCAATGATTCTAGGAAAATAGGCTGAAATCATTGCTGATAACAAAAGACTATCAATGCTATAACAAATTGTTGTCAACTAATAAGCTTATTTGAAAAGAAGATGTAACTTATGACTGTTGAATTGTAAAACATAATGCCGTGCCTGAATTTGAATCTACGGATTTATTCAACTAGAGCATTGAGGCACCTGTTTGACTGCTTGAGTACAACACCAATCATCCCCCCCCCTACCAGAAATTTCTGCGTCCGCCACTGGCTGTACCAATGTCATACTTGAATCCACTCTGTATGCAAACTGTTGTTTAGGATGGTCAGCATCTCGACACTACACTCGATTTCAAACAGGTCCTAAATGAATGCTTTTGGAATAAAATTCTTTTAGAAATAAGTTGATATGTTCATTGAATTACGGTGCACTGGAAACAGTCAAGTCCCATTGTAAACCAGAAATAATGCGTGAAATCGACATAATATGCACATGTTTAGTATATGATCATGATCACACTTCATTTGGACACTTCACGCTTCGTCTTGATGCACAGTATTATTACAAATTAATTGGATATCGGAAATTATAGTGCCTTAATAAATCAACACAGACAGATGAAGTTGATGGACTTTATTGCTCCTTTATGGCATCAATTTCAATTCATTCCATTCCTGACATTCCATTCTTCTTTTGTTGCCATGTTCATTCTTCCCACTTATCTCAAATTAAATGTTTACGTATCTTCCTTTTAGCACGTCTTTACTGCTTCGACAGATCAGCATTCTCCTAGATGCATCAGCTTTCAGCTGTCACTAAATACTACGCATCGATCAAAGTTTTGTAGTGCGTTGATTGAGATTGTCATTTTCTCAGAGGAGAGCCAAGTTGAATTACTGCTGCTACTTTTCGTGCAAACTTTCATCCCTATCTGTCCTTCATCATTGGTTATTTTGATTTAAAGAAGTAAGCATTCAAATTTTGACGATGAAAATGATGAAATGATGCATTCACATTCAAGGTCGGTGGTACAATACAGTATGGGATAACCCCCAGCGGCACCAGAAGCCCTGTCGCTGCGTTGTTTCTGACAGCAGATTCGACTAACTCCGGCGTGAGGGACCTCGGCCCCGGGTAACTGCTTGGGTGTTCCTCTTTGGTGACAAAGCGGAAGAGCTCCGCTATCGAAGCTTCGCCGGAGGAAGAATAACTCAAGGGCTTAGTGTACCACCGACTTGACCATGAGAAGTAGGATGACCCCAGTGACGGCTGGCCACCACTTACTGTATATTTTAATAGCAAGTAGAACTCCTCCCCTACTTCGTCCGGATGACCTGTCTGGGTGCAGTGTCGAGAGCAACAACTTTGACAGTCTGAGAAGCTAGCAGGTACCCTGATCGGATGCCATCTGAGAAGGACCGACCTGAGAGTGGAGACGGAAGTTTAAAGTTGCGATCGATTAGCCAGAAGCTCCGGTCATGAGTCAGTAGCGCGTCTCATCTCGGAAGTAGCTAAGTTAGGGGTAAAATTTGAACTTGTATTTCCAGTTACTTTTGAGAAATCGCTGAGGTTACACGTACAGCAGCAAGTCTCACAGCCAATTTTTTCAACTATTTTGTTCAGTGTTGATTTTCCACAAGAATACACAAAAAATGACGAGTAATTTGCTCTTCACATCAGATTTATAAAATTCCTAAGAAAAATCAGTAAAAATTAAATTGCATAGTATGTATATACATGTAAGCTATAGCTGCTTTAATAAGCCACAAGTAATCGTCATATGAAAACATTATTGCGTTATCACTAACTTATATTGCATTTTAAAGGAATGGATTTATAAAGACTACACAATTACAAATTTAGCCTTAGGCCCCATGAATATTACAGTCAAATTTCTTGCCTTAATGAGATTTCTCAATGATTCTAGGAAAATAGGCTGAAATCATTGCTGATAACAAAAGACTATCAATGCTATAACAAATTGTTGTCAACTAATAAGCTTATTTGAAAAGAAGATGTAACTTATGACTGTTGAATTGTAAAACATAATGCCGTGCCTGAATTTGAATCTACGGATTTATTCAACTAGAGCATTGAGGCACCTGTTTGACTGCTTGAGTACAACACCAATCATCCCCCCCCCTACCAGAAATTTCTGCGTCCGCCACTGGCTGTACCAATGTCATACTTGAATCCACTCTGTATGCAAACTGTTGTTTAGGATGGTCAGCATCTCGACACTACACTCGATTTCAAACAGGTCCTAAATGAATGCTTTTGGAATAAAATTCTTTTAGAAATAAGTTGATATGTTCATTGAATTACGGTGCACTGGAAACAGTCAAGTCCCATTGTAAACCAGAAATAATGCGTGAAATCGACATAATATGCACATGTTTAGTATATGATCATGATCACACTTCATTTGGACACTTCACGCTTCGTCTTGATGCACAGTATTATTACAAATTAATTGGATATCGGAAATTATAGTGCCTTAATAAATCAACACAGACAGATGAAGTTGATGGACTTTATTGCTCCTTTATGGCATCAATTTCAATTCATTCCATTCCTGACATTCCATTCTTCTTTTGTTGCCATGTTCATTCTTCCCACTTATCTCAAATTAAATGTTTACGTATCTTCCTTTTAGCACGTCTTTACTGCTTCGACAGATCAGCATTCTCCTAGATGCATCAGCTTTCAGCTGTCACTAAATACTACGCATCGATCAAAGTTTTGTAGTGCGTTGATTGAGATTGTCATTTTCTCAGAGGAGAGCCAAGTTGAATTACTGCTGCTACTTTTCGTGCAAACTTTCATCCCTATCTGTCCTTCATCATTGGTTATTTTGATTTAAAGAAGTAAGCATTCAAATTTTGACGATGAAAATGATGAAATGATGCATTCACATTCAAGGTCGGTGGTACAATACAGTATGGGATAACCCCCAGCGGCACCAGAAGCCCTGTCGCTGCGTTGTTTCTGACAGCAGATTCGACTAACTCCGGCGTGAGGGACCTCGGCCCCGGGTAACTGCTTGGGTGTTCCTCTTTGGTGACAAAGCGGAAGAGCTCCGCTATCGAAGCTTCGCCGGAGGAAGAATAACTCAAGGGCTTAGTGTACCACCGACTTGACCATGAGAAGTAGGATGACCCCAGTGACGGCTGGCCACCACTTACTGTATATTTTAATAGCAAGTAGAACTCCTCCCCTACTTCGTCCGGATGACCTGTCTGGGTGCAGTGTCGAGAGCAACAACTTTGACAGTCTGAGAAGCTAGCAGGTACCCTGATCGGATGCCATCTGAGAAGGACCGACCTGAGAGTGGAGACGGAAGTTTAAAGTTGCGATCGATTAGCCAGAAGCTCCGGTCATGAGTCAGTAGCGCGTCTCATCTCGGAAGTAGCTAAGTTAGGGGTAAAATTTGAACTTGTATTTCCAGTTACTTTTGAGAAATCGCTGAGGTTACACGTACAGCAGCAAGTCTCACAGCCAATTTTTTCAACTATTTTGTTCAGCGTTGATTTTCCACAAGAATACACAAAAAATGACGAGTAATTTGCTCTTCACATCAGATTTATAAAATTCCTAAGAAAAATCAGTAAAAATTAAATTGCATAGTATGTATATACATGTAAGCTATAGCTGCTTTAATAAGCCACAAGTAATCGTCATATGAAAACATTATTGCGTTATCACTAACTTATATTGCATTTTAAAGGAATGGATTTATAAAGACTACACAATTACAAATTTAGCCTTAGGCCCCATGAATATTACAGTCAAATTTCTTGCCTTAATGAGATTTCTCAATGATTCTAGGAAAATAGGCTGAAATCATTGCTGATAACAAAAGACTATCAATGCTATAACAAATTGTTGTCAACTAATAAGCTTATTTGAAAAGAAGATGTAACTTATGACTGTTGAATTGTAAAACATAATGCCGTGCCTGAATTTGAATCTACGGATTTATTCAACTAGAGCATTGAGGCACCTGTTTGACTGCTTGAGTACAACACCAATCATCCCCCCCCCTACCAGAAATTTCTGCGTCCGCCACTGGCTGTACCAATGTCATACTTGAATCCACTCTGTATGCAAACTGTTGTTTAGGATGGTCAGCATCTCGACACTACACTCGATTTCAAACAGGTCCTAAATGAATGCTTTTGGAATAAAATTCTTTTAGAAATAAGTTGATATGTTCATTGAATTACGGTGCACTGGAAACAGTCAAGTCCCATTGTAAACCAGAAATAATGCGTGAAATCGACATAATATGCACATGTTTAGTATATGATCATGATCACACTTCATTTGGACACTTCACGCTTCGTCTTGATGCACAGTATTATTACAAATTAATTGGATATCGGAAATTATAGTGCCTTAATAAATCAACACAGACAGATGAAGTTGATGGACTTTATTGCTCCTTTATGGCATCAATTTCAATTCATTCCATTCCTGACATTCCATTCTTCTTTTGTTGCCATGTTCATTCTTCCCACTTATCTCAAATTAAATGTTTACGTATCTTCCTTTTAGCACGTCTTTACTGCTTCGACAGATCAGCATTCTCCTAGATGCATCAGCTTTCAGCTGTCACTAAATACTACGCATCGATCAAAGTTTTGTAGTGCATTGATTGAGATTGTCATTTTCTCAGAGGAGAGCCAAGTTGAATTACTGCTGCTACTTTTCGTGCAAACTTTCATCCCTATCTGTCCTTCATCATTGGTTATTTTGATTTAAAGAAGTAAGCATTCAAATTTTGAAGATGAAAATGATGAAATGATGCATTCACATTCAAGGTCGGTGGTACAATACAGTATGGGATAACCCCCAGCGGCACCAGAAGCCCTGTCGCTGCGTCGTTTCTGACAGCAGATTCGACTAACTCCGGCGTGAGGGACCTCGGCCCCGGGTAACTGCTTGGGTGTTCCTCTTTGGTGGCAAAGCGGAAGAGCTCCGCTATCGAAGCTTCGCCGGAGGAAGAATAACTCAAGGGCTTAGTGTACCACCGACTTGACCATGAGAAGTAGGATGACCCCAGTGACGGCTGGCCACCACTTACTGTATATTTTAATAGCAAGTAGAACTCCTCCCCTACTTCGTCCGGATGACCTGTCTGGGTGCAGTGTCGAGAGCAACAACTTTGACAGTCTGAGAAGCTAGCAGGTACCCTGATCGGATGCCATCTGAGAAGGACCGACCTGAGAGTGGAGACGGAAGTTTAAAGTTGCGATCGATTAGCCAGAAGCTCCGGTCATGAGTCAGTAGCGCGTCTCATCTCGGAAGTAGCTAAGTTAGGGGTAAAATTTGAACTTGTATTTCCAGTTACTTTTGAGAAATCGCTGAGGTTACACGTACAGCAGCAAGTCTCACAGCCAATTTTTTCAACTATTTTGTTCAGCGTTGATTTTCCACAAGAATACACAAAAAATGACGAGTAATTTGCTCTTCACATCAGATTTATAAAATTCCTAAGAAAAATCAGTAAAAATTAAATTGCATAGTATGTATATACATGTAAGCTATAGCTGCTTTAATAAGCCACAAGTAATCGTCATATGAAAACATTATTGCGTTATCACTAACTTATATTGCATTTTAAAGGAATGGATTTATAAAGACTACACAATTACAAATTTAGCCTTAGGCCCCATGAATATTACAGTCAAATTTCTTGCCTTAATGAGATTTCTCAATGATTCTAGGAAAATAGGCTGAAATCATTGCTGATAACAAAAGACTATCAATGCTATAACAAATTGTTGTCAACTAATAAGCTTATTTGAAAAGAAGATGTAACTTATGACTGTTGAATTGTAAAACATAATGCCGTGCCTGAATTTGAATCTACGGATTTATTCAACTAGAGCATTGAGGCACCTGTTTGACTGCTTGAGTACAACACCAATCATCCCCCCCCCTACCAGAAATTTCTGCGTCCGCCACTGGCTGTACCAATGTCATACTTGAATCCACTCTGTATGCAAACTGTTGTTTAGGATGGTCAGCATCTCGACACTACACTCGATTTCAAACAGGTCCTAAATGAATGCTTTTGGAATAAAATTCTTTTAGAAATAAGTTGATATGTTCATTGAATTACGGTGCACTGGAAACAGTCAAGTCCCATTGTAAACCAGAAATAATGCGTGAAATCGACATAATATGCACATGTTTAGTATATGATCATGATCACACTTCATTTGGACACTTCACGCTTCGTCTTGATGCACAGTATTATTACAAATTAATTGGATATCGGAAATTATAGTGCCTTAATAAATCAACACAGACAGATGAAGTTGATGGACTTTATTGCTCCTTTATGGCATCAATTTCAATTCATTCCATTCCTGACATTCCATTCTTCTTTTGTTGCCATGTTCATTCTTCCCACTTATCTCAAATTAAATGTTTACGTATCTTCCTTTTAGCACGTCTTTACTGCTTCGACAGATCAGCATTCTCCTAGATGCATCAGCTTTCAGCTGTCACTAAATACTACGCATCGATCAAAGTTTTGTAGTGCATTGATTGAGATTGTCATTTTCTCAGAGGAGAGCCAAGTTGAATTACTGCTGCTACTTTTCGTGCAAACTTTCATCCCTATCTGTCCTTCATCATTGGTTATTTTGATTTAAAGAAGTAAGCATTCAAATTTTGACGATGAAAATGATGAAATGATGCATTCACATTCAAGGTCGGTGGTACAATACAGTATGGGATAACCCCCAGCGGCACCAGAAGCCCTGTCGCTGCGTCGTTTCTGACAACAGATTCGACTATTTCCGGCGTGAGGGACCTCGGCCCCGGGTAACTGCTTGGGTGTTCCTCTTTGGTGGCAAAGCGGAAGAGCTCCGCTATCGAAGCTTCGCCGGAGGAAGAATAACTCAAGGGCTTAGTGTACCACCGACTTGACCATGAGAAGTAGGATGACCCCAGTGACGGCTGGCCACCACTTACTGTATATTTTAATAGCAAGTAGAACTCCTCCCCTACTTCGTCCGGATGACCTGTCTGGGTGCAGTGTCGAGAGCAACAACTTTGACAGTCTGAGAAGCTAGCAGGTACCCTGATCGGATGCCATCTGAGAAGGACCGACCTGAGAGTGGAGACGGAAGTTTAAAGTTGCGATCGATTAGCCAGAAGCTCCGGTCATGAGTCAGTAGCGCGTCTCATCTCGGAAGTAGCTAAGTTAGGGGTAAAATTTGAACTTGTATTTCCAGTTACTTTTGAGAAATCGCTGAGGTTACACGTACAGCAGCAAGTCTCACAGCCAATTTTTTCAACTATTTTGTTCAGCGTTGATTTTCCACAAGAATACACAAAAAATGACGAGTAATTTGCTCTTCACATCAGATTTATAAAATTCCTAAGAAAAATCAGTAAAAATTAAATTGCATAGTATGTATATACATGTAAGCTATAGCTGCTTTAATAAGCCACAAGTAATCGTCATATGAAAACATTATTGCGTTATCACTAACTTATATTGCATTTTAAAGGAATGGATTTATAAAGACTACACAATTACAAATTTAGCCTTAGGCCCCATGAATATTACAGTCAAATTTCTTGCCTTAATGAGATTTCTCAATGATTCTAGGAAAATAGGCTGAAATCATTGCTGATAACAAAAGACTATCAATGCTATAACAAATTGTTGTCAACTAATAAGCTTATTTGAAAAGAAGATGTAACTTATGACTGTTGAATTGTAAAACATAATGCCGTGCCTGAATTTGAATCTACGGATTTATTCAACTAGAGCATTGAGGCACCTGTTTGACTGCTTGAGTACAACACCAATCATCCCCCCCCCTACCAGAAATTTCTGCGTCCGCCACTGGCTGTACCAATGTCATACTTGAATCCACTCTGTATGCAAACTGTTGTTTAGGATGGTCAGCATCTCGACACTACACTCGATTTCAAACAGGTCCTAAATGAATGCTTTTGGAATAAAATTCTTTTAGAAATAAGTTGATATGTTCATTGAATTACGGTGCACTGGAAACAGTCAAGTCCCATTGTAAACCAGAAATAATGCGTGAAATCGACATAATATGCACATGTTTAGTATATGATCATGATCACACTTCATTTGGACACTTCACGCTTCGTCTTGATGCACAGTATTATTACAAATTAATTGGATATCGGAAATTATAGTGCCTTAATAAATCAACACAGACAGATGAAGTTGATGGACTTTATTGCTCCTTTATGGCATCAATTTCAATTCATTCCATTCCTGACATTCCATTCTTCTTTTGTTGCCATGTTCATTCTTCCCACTTATCTCAAATTAAATGTTTACGTATCTTCCTTTTAGCACGTCTTTACTGCTTCGACAGATCAGCATTCTCCTAGATGCATCAGCTTTCAGCTGTCACTAAATACTACGCATCGATCAAAGTTTTGTAGTGCATTGATTGAGATTGTCATTTTCTCAGAGGAGAGCCAAGTTGAATTACTGCTGCTACTTTTCGTGCAAACTTTCATCCCTATCTGTCCTTCATCATTGGTTATTTTGATTTAAAGAAGTAAGCATTCAAATTTTGACGATGAAAATGATGAAATGATGCATTCACATTCAAGGTCGGTGGTACAATATAGTATGGGATAACCCCCAGCGGCACCAGAAGCCCTGTCGCTGCGTCGTTTCTGACAACAGATTCGACTATTTCCGGCGTGAGGGACCTCGGCCCCGGGTAACTGCTTGGGTGTTCCTCTTTGGTGGCAAAGCGGAAGAGCTCCGCTATCGAAGCTTCGCCGGAGGAAGAATAACTCAAGGGCTTAGTGTACCACCGACTTGACCATGAGAAGTAGGATGACCCCAGTGACGGCTGGCCACCACTTACTGTATATTTTAATAGCAAGTAGAACTCCTCCCCTACTTCGTCCGGATGACCTGTCTGGGTGCAGTGTCGAGAGCAACAACTTTGACAGTCTGAGAAGCTAGCAGGTACCCTGATCGGATGCCATCTGAGAAGGACCGACCTGAGAGTGGAGACGGAAGTTTAAAGTTGCGATCGATTAGCCAGAAGCTCCGGTCATGAGTCAGTAGCGCGTCTCATCTCGGAAGTAGCTAAGTTAGGGGTAAAATTTGAACTTGTATTTCCAGTTACTTTTGAGAAATCGCTGAGGTTACACGTACAGCAGCAAGTCTCACAGCCAATTTTTTCAACTATTTTGTTCAGCGTTGATTTTCCACAAGAATACACAAAAAATGACGAGTAATTTGCTCTTCACATCAGATTTATAAAATTCCTAAGAAAAATCAGTAAAAATTAAATTGCATAGTATGTATATACATGTAAGCTATAGCTGCTTTAATAAGCCACAAGTAATCGTCATATGAAAACATTATTGCGTTATCACTAACTTATATTGCATTTTAAAGGAATGGATTTATAAAGACTACACAATTACAAATTTAGCCTTAGGCCCCATGAATATTACAGTCAAATTTCTTGCCTTAATGAGATTTCTCAATGATTCTAGGAAAATAGGCTGAAATCATTGCTGATAACAAAAGACTATCAATGCTATAACAAATTGTTGTCAACTAATAAGCTTATTTGAAAAGAAGATGTAACTTATGACTGTTGAATTGTAAAACATAATGCCGTGCCTGAATTTGAATCTACGGATTTATTCAACTAGAGCATTGAGGCACCTGTTTGACTGCTTGAGTACAACACCAATCATCCCCCCCCCTACCAGAAATTTCTGCGTCCGCCACTGGCTGTACCAATGTCATACTTGAATCCACTCTGTATGCAAACTGTTGTTTAGGATGGTCAGCATCTCGACACTACACTCGATTTCAAACAGGTCCTAAATGAATGCTTTTGGAATAAAATTCTTTTAGAAATAAGTTGATATGTTCATTGAATTACGGTGCACTGGAAACAGTCAAGTCCCATTGTAAACCAGAAATAATGCGTGAAATCGACATAATATGCACATGTTTAGTATATGATCATGATCACACTTCATTTGGACACTTCACGCTTCGTCTTGATGCACAGTATTATTACAAATTAATTGGATATCGGAAATTATAGTGCCTTAATAAATCAACACAGACAGATGAAGTTGATGGACTTTATTGCTCCTTTATGGCATCAATTTCAATTCATTCCATTCCTGACATTCCATTCTTCTTTTGTTGCCATGTTCATTCTTCCCACTTATCTCAAATTAAATGTTTACGTATCTTCCTTTTAGCACGTCTTTACTGCTTCGACAGATCAGCATTCTCCTAGATGCATCAGCTTTCAGCTGTCACTAAATACTACGCATCGATCAAAGTTTTGTAGTGCGTTGATTGAGATTGTCATTTTCTCAGAGGAGAGCCAAGTTGAATTACTGCTGCTACTTTTCGTGCAAACTTTCATCCCTATCTGTCCTTCATCATTGGTTATTTTGATTTAAAGAAGTAAGCATTCAAATTTTGACGATGAAAATGATGAAATGATGCATTCACATTCAAGGTCGGTGGTACAATATAGTATGGGATAACCCCCAGCGGCACCAGAAGCCCTGTCGCTGCGTCGTTTCTGACAACAGATTTGACTATTTCCGGCGTGAGGGTCCTCGGCCCCGGGTAACTGCTTGGGTGTTCCTCTTTGGTGGCAAAGCGGAAGAGCTCCGCTATCGAAGCTTCGCCGGAGGAAGAATAACTCAAGGCTTAGTGTACCACCGACTTGACCATGAGAAGTAGGATGACCCCAGTGACGGCTGGCCACCACTTACTGTATATTTTAATAGCAAGTAGAACTCCTCCCCTACTTCGTCCGGATGACCTGTCTGGGTGCAGTGTCGAGAGCAACAACTTTGACAGTCTGAGAAGCTAGCAGGTACCCTGATCGGATGCCATCTGAGAAGGACCGACCTGAGAGTGGAGACGGAAGTTTAAAGTTGCGATCGATTAGCCAGAAGCTCCGGTCATGAGTCAGTAGCGCGTCTCATCTCGGAAGTAGCTAAGTTAGGGGTAAAATTTGAACTTGTATTTCCAGTTACTTTTGAGAAATCGCTGAGGTTACACGTACAGCAGCAAGTCTCACAGCCAATTTTTTCAACTATTTTGTTCAGCGTTGATTTTCCACAAGAATACACAAAAAATGACGAGTAATTTGCTCTTCACATCAGATTTATAAAATTCCTAAGAAAAATCAGTAAAAATTAAATTGCATAGTATGTATATACATGTAAGCTATAGCTGCTTTAATAAGCCACAAGTAATCGTCATATGAAAACATTATTGCGTTATCACTAACTTATATTGCATTTTAAAGGAATGGATTTATAAAGACTACACAATTACAAATTTAGCCTTAGGCCCCATGAATATTACAGTCAAATTTCTTGCCTTAATGAGATTTCTCAATGATTCTAGGAAAATAGGCTGAAATCATTGCTGATAACAAAAGACTATCAATGCTATAACAAATTGTTGTCAACTAATAAGCTTATTTGAAAAGAAGATGTAACTTATGACTGTTGAATTGTAAAACATAATGCCGTGCCTGAATTTGAATCTACGGATTTATTCAACTAGAGCATTGAGGCACCTGTTTGACTGCTTGAGTACAACACCAATCATCCCCCCCCCTACCAGAAATTTCTGCGTCCGCCACTGGCTGTACCAATGTCATACTTGAATCCACTCTGTATGCAAACTGTTGTTTAGGATGGTCAGCATCTCGACACTACACTCGATTTCAAACAGGTCCTAAATGAATGCTTTTGGAATAAAATTCTTTTAGAAATAAGTTGATATGTTCATTGAATTACGGTGCACTGGAAACAGTCAAGTCCCATTGTAAACCAGAAATAATGCGTGAAATCGACATAATATGCACATGTTTAGTATATGATCATGATCACACTTCATTTGGACACTTCACGCTTCGTCTTGATGCACAGTATTATTACAAATTAATTGGATATCGGAAATTATAGTGCCTTAATAAATCAACACAGACAGATGAAGTTGATGGACTTTATTGCTCCTTTATGGCATCAATTTCAATTCATTCCATTCCTGACATTCCATTCTTCTTTTGTTGCCATGTTCATTCTTCCCACTTATCTCAAATTAAATGTTTACGTATCTTCCTTTTAGCACGTCTTTACTGCTTCGACAGATCAGCATTCTCCTAGATGCATCAGCTTTCAGCTGTCACTAAATACTACGCATCGATCAAAGTTTTGTAGTGCGTTGATTGAGATTGTCATTTTCTCAGAGGAGAGCCAAGTTGAATTACTGCTGCTACTTTTCGTGCAAACTTCATCCCTATCTGTCCTTCATCATTGGTTATTTTGATTTAAAGAAGTAAGCATTCAAATTTTGACGATGAAAATGATGAAATGAGGCATTCACATTCAAGGTCGGTGGTACAATATAGTATGGGATAACCCCCAGCGGCACCAGAAGCCCTGTCGCTGCGTCGTTTCTGACAACAGATTTGACTATTTCCGGCGTGAGGGTCCTCGGCCCCGGGTAACTGCTTGGGTGTTCCTCTTTGGTGGCAAAGCGGAAGAGCTCCGCTATCGAAGCTTCGCCGGAGGAAGAATAACTCAAGGGCTTAGTGTACCACCGACTTGACCATGAGAAGTAGGATGACCCCAGTGACGGCTGGCCACCACTTACTGTATATTTTAATAGCAAGTAGAACTCCTCCCCTACTTCGTCCGGATGACCTGTCTGGGTGCAGTGTCGAGAGCAACAACTTTGACAGTCTGAGAAGCTAGCAGGTACCCTGATCGGGATGCATCTGAGAAGGACCGACCTGAGGAGTGGAGACGGAAGTTTAAAGTTGCGATCGATTAGCCAGAAGCTCCGGTCATGAGTCAGTAGCGCGTCTCATCTCGGAAGTAGCTAAGTTAGGGGTAAAATTTGAACTTGTATTTCCAGTTACTTTTGAGAAATCGCTGAGGTTACACGTACAGCAGCAAGTCTCACAGCCAATTTTTTCAACTCTTTTGTTCAGCGTTGATTTTCCACAAGAATACACAAAAAATGAC
>CAJQUW010000090.1:0-59146 GCA_907163375.1 Prostheceraeus crozeri
GGCGCGGTGTGTGAGCACACTGTAAATCGCTGGATACGAAAATTACATACAAACATATACCAAAATGACATACAATTTGAAACTAACATCTGATACGAGATTCTGGTATGTCTACAGAGATCTGGTATGTTTTTCATACCACATTTCACTTAACTTTAGTATAGTGAATTGGTATGTTAAGCGATACGAACTATTCTAATCTGTGATTGGGCTGTTTTACACTGAAATACGAATTGTTGGGTATGTTCTTATATACGAGAACCCGATTGCAAATTCATCCTTATTCGTATGCCTCTGGTATCCGCTATTTGGTATGTGCAGCTTTAAGTCACATAGCAAAAAAAAAACAATGTAATGTATTACATACTACTGTCAAGAATAACTTTTTTCGGTACTAATACAAGTGGTGAATACACTTTTGTTTGATAGAGTGATATATTGAGTACATTCCGATTTTTATATGAAAATTCATGCTCCACGAAACATGCGGTTCTCGATGCTACTTGTCTGGCAACGATTAACAGAACGTATATTTAACTCTACTTTATGACCCCAAGTTGAACAGACATCATTAGACCATCATTTTTCATTTAAAACGATATCTTAAGTGAACATCATGTTGACTTATATATCTCGAACATGTTATATTTTTGTTGTTGATGAATTAATAATGTGTTTTTATTTCGGAATTGATAATTATGCGTTGAATTTCAAAATTACATAATGTATAATTGTTGATGGTTGAAATCTTATTGATTATTCATGAAATGCCTTAGACTTACGTGTATTAAAATCGAATTCAGTATTGAAAGAATGACTCTTGAATGTCATTATCTCACTACTTGCAGAACAGTAGTAACATTAGTGTGATCTTTATTGACAAAAGTCCTGAAATCAAGATACTTTGGACATGATTGATGCTTTCTTTTAACATTGTGCTAGTATGGCTTTAGTATGTAAAGCATACCACATTTGAAATAACATACGAAAAGCATATAAATATATACCAAGAGAATACAGAAATATCATCCTTCGTATGTGATTGGTATTGAGCGATTTACAGTGCAGACAAAATCTGGGAATACACTATATTTAACATCAACAGCATCGGCTATTTCTTAATTCAATTTGGCACCATGCTGCTCAGAAGAAATTATAAGCTTTTGCGGATTTGAGTTGAATCTTTGTTGTAAGTTATTAATAACCTGAAATATGTTGGCCTAATTGTTGGTTATGGACAACCTAAGAAGCATTCAACTTTTCAAATAAATGAATTTGACTTATTTTACATTATAAAAATAGTAAGTGCAACACAGGAACCAATCGAAATTTCTCAATTTAAAACGCTTTCAGTTTGTGTAGAAAATTTGGGAGGAAGTTATTTAATGTCTAAAATCGTGCCAATTTACATTCTCCTTAATTGCATGAAGTTTTATGCTAAATCTGAAACAAGGAATGAAAGAGAATACTTTTGAAATCTGAAATTCGCGATTGAATTTTCATTAGAAGTGAAGTGTTGTTAATGAATTGTTATATCACTCCGATGGCACAGATGACGTAAAGAAATGAAAATGATAATAAAAGCTTAGTACGTAGACGAATAGACTTGCTCAAGGTACGGAAAGTCAAGATTAGTTCGTTCAGGTCCATGTTAAATCATCGAAGTTTTTTTGACTCTGTGGATATGAGTAATAGTGATATATATTTATTGACGTCAATCATTAATCGGCTATGTTTTCTAAGAGTACTGCAATATGCAGTGCAGTCTGACGTGCTTGAGTAGGAATGCGAGGACACTTGCTTTGTAAATATAGCATTCACAACCTGCGGATAGATGACAGATGAGGAGTGCACGAAGATAACTTTAATACGCAGCGCGTAATATATTGAGTTGGAGGGTATTCTACATCAAAACATTTGTTAGAATGTGTACTTTTGAAGTAATGCATAAAACATGTTCCTCATCATTAAATTGGGGGGTCAGGAGTTTTATGTCATTAACTAATTCAAATCAAAGCGATGTGATGGGAATTATTTATATTTCTGTCTTTGAGTTTATATTGATAGCAGAATTTCAGAGGCTCTATCATCATGCGAACACGAAGATCCTTATAGTTTTGAAAACCATTAAGTTGCAGTCTTACAAATGTGTGCAGATGGTTGGTGCCGCATGGTTCACGAAATATGAGTCAAGGTTTCGCAATCGTATAGTTTCATTCAATGTTAAATTCATCAGTCAAAAAAAAAAAAAGTAAAGAAAGGGGAATATAATCAATGTTGAATGAAATGCATTGTAAAAGTTAACAGTGTCTGGATATTTTCCAGAGGAAGCGTAGTTCGGACTGGACTAGAAAGCTCATTTCCATTTCTAGAAAGAGTCAATCAATTTAGTTTGCGTGGAAAAATCTCATATCTCTTAGTGTTTAGGCCCACTGTGACGTATTCACATTTCCAAATTGTGTTCTTACCACACATTCACACTATTCACGTAAAGCTAAGGTAGCCATCATCGTCAGAAAAGCGATGAAATAATGCAATCTTATAAGCCTAAATTATGGATTTCGATTATTCTTCTCGCATTAAATGGATATAAGATACTAACATAAAAATCATGCAATGATGAACAAAATGCAAACACCAATTAGCTAGGTATTCAGAAAAATCAGCAATAAGGGTCTGAATGTACAGTCTCCCATCTATCGCAGGAATGGAGCGAAATGAGCGGATCAGAGGAGGATCTGTACTAAAGTATTCCTGGTGAAAAGTGTGGGGACAGGACCAGAGAATTTAAGCCCATTTACAAGTCTGTGTATGCTTGCCTTGTGTTTTATCTGTGGCATTAAGTCCAATAAGTCTCATTCAAATAGCATTATGCTCTATTTTCCGGCTTATAGCACATAAACGTTCCCTGCCATCATTCGGTGCCGTATGTGATGACGATTGGACAGTACACTAGATATAGAAGTTACGAAGTGATATGCTACTGAACCAACTTATGCGCAAACTATGTAATGCTTGAAGATAAAAAAGGAATGCAACAATGCTGACCAGATACGGAAAGGAAATAAATTTGCCGCGGGAAAATTGGCAACAGCTAAAGGTCCATTCACACGACGCAGCGCGTCCTCACGCGTCCTGAATTTTCGTTCAGAATCTTAATCAAATATGTGACTGTTCACACCGGACTCGGCGCGGTCCCGCGCGTTTCTTTGTGGGCAGTCTCATAGGTTTATGAGGTTGAATGGATTAAATATCTTCAATTGCCACTGGCCTTCTCAGGAATCAAAAAGAAATCTTTGCAATACCCAATATTTCGCTATTCTTCATCAAGGGTGACAGAATGAATGCACGGACAGATAACAGATGGCAGTTTATGTACAGAATGAGAAAATGCAAATGATGTAGTAGGACGTCAGTCAGTCAGTCACTAGTGGAACTCACGAAGTCGTCCGACTTCCACAAAGTGCAAGTGATCTGGCCACAGAATTAGACAGGTCCTCTCTTCTTCTGTTTGACTAGAAGGGAAACATTGGAACATGTAACGTAAATGAAATGGCACAATCTGCTGACTAAATACCATAGCAATCGAACAATGAGCAGCCAGTTCAACATTAAACACGCCAAATTGTGCAAAGTTTCAGTGACTGTTATCAACCGGATCACACAGCAAAGAGACAGACGATGTCATTTTTTTTTTAACACCAGAGGAACCCGCAGAAAAACGATGTTGTTCTTGTAAAAAACCCTTTATCGAGGCCTTTCAGCTGCCGCCGGCAGTCATCGTCAGGCGAATGAATCATGCAGCTAACACTTATGAGAATAGTTCACAATCATGCAAGAAAGAAACATAAGAACATCATAGAACTATCATTTAAATACATAGTACAGAAAATACTTAAAAACATCCTACTATAAAACAAATAGAAGTAGAAGCTAAGAAAAGTCCAACACGATTTTAGAAATGTTATGAAAAAACCGAGAGTCTCAAGACTTCCACACATCACTCAACGTATGTTTGACTTTGTTGTCAGAGTGCAGTTTATGAGTCATCCATAGCGACTCCTTCTAACAATTCGTTTGCTCCAGCTGCTTTCTCCCTCGATCAATCACAGTGGCGTTCTTTACTCTGATCGGATGACCTGATGACAACGCTCCGCATGCTTGGCTACCTCAGATCGCTGTACATCCATTGACTTGATTGACCTTCGCATGCTCCTTTAGTCTTTCCTCCACCGTGAAACGAGACGTCTCTCCAACATACGACCCATGAGCATCCTTCCTCGCTACAAGGAAGTGAGTTGTAAACCGAGCCCAATATCTTTGCCGGTTCCGGCCTCTTGTGGACAAGAAGCGAACGAAGAGTAGTCGAGGGCATTCATCGATGTTCTCACATTCACCTCACGTAGAATAGATGTTAAGTTTCTCCGACAAACCTCTAACATAGGGAATTGAATGTCTTGGTAATGTTTGCTCCTCAACTTGATCATCCCTCGAAAACGGAAAGCCAACCACGATCACATTCAATGCTACTGTATCCATTATTCATCAACGTACCCTTTAAGTGTATTCCTTCATCCTGTTCAAATAGAGGTCTCCAGAGCAAATCTTCTGAGCGCCGATCAGACAAGGAGCGGACAACACCCCTGAATACACTTCGTGGATGTGCAGGATTCCCTGTGTAGATATGATATCCTACCGGTGTGAGTTTCCTTCCGGACACGGAGAAAGGAAAAAACCGAGAGTCAGTTCGCTCTATCAAGACGTCGAGGAAAGGTAGACGCCGATCCACCTCTATCTCTGTACTCATGAAGCGGATGGAGCTGCATAACCCATTCAAATACCTCGAACAAAATCATCCAGCTCAGTAGACGAATGAGACCAGCCAATAATAATGTCATCCACGTAAACGGTACCAGAAAACTGAGGAAAGAAGCATCCCTGAGCACAAAGCTCCTTCAAGGGCCGAATTCTCCAAGTTACTCATAAAAAATATTAGCTGCGACCGGACCCAGGCCTGCTTCCCATTGAAAAACTCCGTCCAGTCTGTACATTAAAGCTCCGGTATTGAACTTAAAATAACTTGATGAAAGCACCATCTTTGATAAGGACACTATATCCTGAGCCGAAAGCTTGGTCACCTTTTCCGACAAAACTGTCATCTCATGTGAGCAATTTATTAAACACATCAATTGTTATATCCAGTGGCACATTGGTAAACAAAGATTCCACATCCAGAGACACAAGCATGTTATCTTCCGAGTGGGAATTTTCCAACTTTTCAATCAGATCCGCGGTATTCAAGATATACGAGTTCGCTTCCTTTACGTAAGGTTTCAAAATATCCGCTAACCAACGCGACAGAGGAGACCACAATGCTCCACTCATACATACGATCGGTCTCAATGGCACCCCTTGCTTATGGATCTTTGGTACCGTTACGTGGATGACATTATTATTGGCTGGTCTCATTCGTCTACTGAGCTGGATGATTTTGTTCGGTATTTGAATGGGTTATGCAGCTCCATCCGCTTCAGTACAGAGATAGAGGTGGATCGGCGTCTACCTTTCCTCGACGTCTTGATAGAGTGAACTGACTCCGGTTTTTCTTTCTCCGTGTTCCGGAAGGAAACTCACACCGGTAGATATCTACACAGGGAATCTGCACATCCACGAAGTGTATTCAGGGGTGTTGTCCCGCTCCTTGTCTGATCGGGCTCAGAAGATTTGCTCTGGAGACTCTATTGAACAGGAGAGAATACACTTAAAGGGTCCGTTGATGCAATAATGGATACAGTAGCATTTGATGTGATCGTGGTTGGTGGGCTTTCCGTTTCGAGGGATGATCAAGTTGAGGAGCAGAACTTACCAAGACATTCAATTCCCTATGTTTAGAGGTTTGTCGGAGAAACTTACATCTATTCTAACGTGGAGGGTGAATGTGGAGAACATCGATGAAGCCTCGAACTACTCTTCGTTCGCTTCTTGTCCACCAAGGAGGCCGGAACCGGCAAAGAGATATTTGGGCTCGGTTTACAAACTTCCTTGTAGCGGAGGAAGGATGCTCATGGGTGTATGTTGGAAGAGATCAATTACTGTGTGTCCTCGCTCCGGTGGAGGAAAAGACTAAAGGGAAGCATGCGCAAGTCAATCAAGGTCAATGGGATTGTACAGCGATCTGAGTGTAGCCAAAGCTATGCGGTTGTCTGTTGATTGGAAAATCAGAGTCTTCATTCTCATCTACTTTTCTATTTTTTTTTTTTTCTTTTCATCCGAATCAGAGTAAAGAACGCCAGGGTGATTTGATCGAGAAAGCAGCTGGAGCAAACGAATTGTTAAGGAAGTCCGCTAATGGACTCAATAAACCTGCACTCTGACAACAAAGGTCAAACATACGTTTGAGGTGATGTGTGGTGAAGTCTCTGAGACTCTCGTTTTTTTCATAGCCAATTCTAAAATCGTTTTGACTTTCTTTAGCTTCTACTTCTATTTGGGTTTTTATAGTAGGATGTTTTTTAAGTATTTTCTGTACTATGTATTTAAATGATAGTTTCTATGATTGTTCTTCATGTTTCTTTCTTGCATGATTGTGAACTATTCTCATAAGTGTTAAGCTTGCATGATTCATTCGCCTGAAGAACGATGACTGCCGGGCGGCAGCTGAAAGGCCTCGATAAAGGGTTTTTTACAAGAACAACATCGTTTTTCTGCGGGTTCCTCTGGTGTTAAAAAAATTATGTCAAGCCCGTTATTTCTTTCTAGACGATGTCATGTTCTACAGAGAAGTTTTTTTCATGCGCCTGCTAACTTTTTCTAAAATGATCGGAGGACCTAACTTTAGCGAGAAAACTTGTGCGCAATGATCTGAATTCTTCGAATCTGAAGGAGTCGTGGTGATCGGAGCATTTTAAAGGAATTCAGAGCAATGCGCAAGCGGCGCACGACTATTTTTCCTATCTCTGTAAGGCATTAAACATTTCTTTTTGCTCACTTACTAAGTTCCTGCATGTGCCATCTGTTTGAATCAGTTTGCACTTCTAGCAAAGTGATACGATTAAACAATCTAATTCTGTGGACCTGGCAGCCAGCCAACTCCGCAAGTGCACGCAACCAACTGACATCCCACACAACCATCAGAGAAAAAGCGATGAAAACTTACTACTATTTAAAGAATGGCAGTAGCGTCTCACCAATTCAATTATTCACGAGAGAATCTTTATTCTTGTCTATGAGGAGGGCTTCCAAGGCTTTCCGTCTTGATATATTGCGTTCGAATCGCAATATCTTCCAAGAAATATTGTCTTCCACGAATGAATGATGCTCCTCTGTAATATGCTGATACATAGCCAATTCTGATGACTTTATATGCTTTTTGATTCTTGATTTTATCTTCCTTTTTAGTTTGAACCAATGTAATGTTTCTTGAGGCAAAATTTTGCTAGTAATCTCGTAAATCACATTTTTACATGTAGCATCTCCTGTTGTAAATCTTCGGAGATCTTGCAAAAACAGACCAACAATTGTCGATTGCATCTTAGACGTTCTTTTCGAGGGTCTCCATCGATGGCTTAGTGGCTTTTCAGATTGGTAGATTATTTCTTATCTGCTTCTCTGGATCAGCAGTTTCGCGGAAAGTTGAGATAGATGCGACGCTTTAAATAATTTCGCTCGTCAATGTATGGCAGTCTCATGGTCGTTACTCGGGTCATTAGTTTCTTCTGAAATGGATGGCTCAGGATCAAAGTGTCTTTGTTAGCCAGTCCGTTCGGGTATATTTGGGTGCGAAATATTGGGTATTGCAAAGATTTCTTTTTGATTCCTGAGAAAGCCAGTGGCAATTGAAGATATTTAATCATACACACAGGGAATGGCCCTCAACTATTGAACTAAGGTTGGTGAATGGACCCTAAGTCGGCATATCAGTATACAATTAATGTCATTATTTTCAGTTGCAAACAGCTTCTTTACACACTTTTGTAGCTGTAACTGCATCGTCCAGTTCGTATTATGTTGAACAAAACATAAAAATTGTTCACTTCATTTTTCCAACATCACATTTCATTTCCTGCTTAGCGTGTTTTCGACTGCAGGAAGAAGGCAAAATATATTGTACAATTATTTACACAGTCATTGATTAACAGATGCAACCTCCGATTTTTCCTACAAAGTAATCATATCAAGCTCAGATGAAAGCAGACGTGTTGTTCCAAGTTAAGTTTAAATGATAACTATTCAATCCTACCGCAAGCAGGATGACATCGCATAAGGGAAAGCTTGGGCAGTTTTTGAAATAGAAGTTGAAATGAAGACAATGATGATGTTTCAACAGAAAACCCATTGTCGTTTTCAATGGCATTCCGTCGAAATTCTTCATGCTGCAAGACATCATCACGACAGTGACATTGTTCGGCAGACTTCTTTTTTAGAGTTCTTCCAATGCTCTTCTTGAACTCTAACAATTGGAATTTGAAATATTGAAATATTCACAATGTGCACCTGCTTTAGTCCCACATATCTGCACGTCATTTTGATATGAATTACCCAAGCTGCTCAGTCAGTTTTGTCATGCAGTTTTGCAACTTAAGTGGCCGGTTTCACAAAAGCTTGTTAGCCAAATACCGTTTTAAGAGCAAATGTGGGTTATAAATTCGCTAACACGGTGTTTCATATAACTCAATTTACAACCGTTTCACGAAAGCGTGTTTTTCTGGTTATAACCAGTTATAACTATCACCAACTTAATACCGTGTCTAGGACAATGTCATGCCTATCATCCCGTCTGGAAATTATAAAGACGGCAAACTATGAAAATTTTTGGCGACTCCGATATCTTCGTTGAGTAATAAATTACTATGGTAATTTCATATTCTGCAATGTCAAAGTCTTTGGTCATGCCGATGTACTGACGATTGAGTGACATATTCAGCTACAAACATCATCGATTTACTCTGTCATAGAATCACTGCCTTTGACCTGAAGTCGTTCATAATCTGTTAATAATTTGATGAGAGTAAATATCGTAGCAAGTGATAGCCTAGAGTTATGGACGCAGAGAGTGAAAAGAAGCCTGAGAAAACGACAAGATCAAGAAGCGTGAATTTTACCAATAGCGAATTGATTTCTTTGGTTGAAATCTATATCAAGAATAGAGTCATTCTTCAGTCCACAAGACAAAAGGAGTGAAAGTTCCCGATGAATAGCGCGATGAATATTTGTTGTAGTGAAGATAAAGCACAACTTCTTCTTGTTGGATGTCGCAGGTCTTCGCAGAGAAGTTCATCCAAATAGATGAGACCATCTTTGTCAAAACGACAACGATCATACAAATCCTTATTAGAGTACGCGTCTAAGGGATTGCTGCGATCACGAAAAACTCGTTCTCGTCTTATGCTTCGGTTTCCATAAAGAATTTGATATCTATAGAACGACATTCTGCCACGGAGTTGAACTGTCAAATCAGTTACAACTATGCAAACCACCTTCTCATAACTCCTTCCGAGGAGATATAAATATTGCGTGTTAAGAGAGTTGAGTGATAGTATTATCACCGTGATAGAAGCTTCGTGAAACAAGTGATAGCGTAAAACCACATAAATTAAAACCGTGTTCGGCTAACACGCTTTCGTAAAACCGGCCGAAGAGGGTTAGGCGAATAAACTCGATTCATATTCAATCTTTAAAAGCAAGACCAGGAAATGTTTTGAAATTGGAGAAATATCATTTGTGTCATACTGAATTCTTGCGTATCATAACTGTAATGAGCTTTACGGTATTTATCCAATCATTCACTAACGCTGGCACCGCAGAGCCATGTCAAAGATTAGGTCAGAATTAACAGTTATTTTATTCTTCAACCGCACAGTAGTAGGCCGCTACATGTTTGGAAAATATTTAGACTTTAAAATATGGGCTATGTTTTATAAAGAAGGAAGTTGTCTAGCTAGCTAATTGATCGAAACACTGTTGGCTTACTTATGTATTTTGATACAATTCCCTGATTATATGAATTCTTTTAAGTGATTGAATTGATTCAACTAATTAAAGTACGATCTTTAATAAACACATAAAAATTTTGTCATATATAATATTTATCACATGTCTAAATACGGTTAGAATTATTCAAGAGATCAAATTATTTCTCTTTTAAAACTGATAATTGGGTACAGCTCATGAGTTTTCGTCATCTACAAATGATGCAGAATCTAAAAGTAAACCACCGCACAAAACTGTGGCCAACAAAAATCAGTAATAAATGATTGTGTAGTGAATATTATTATTATTTAGCATTGTGCACGATCTGGTGGTGTCTGCAAGCAATATTCATAAGAGAATTATAATTTACTAATCCAAGTTCATTTCCGATATCACACTATTCTAACTAATCACAAATAGCAGCTAGTGCCTGTAGCATCAATTGAACATTGAACATGAAACAATAAAAGTCGAAGTTGTCAAACAGTTTGCGATTTTGTGAACACCTGATATGATCGTAATCTGCAAACTATTTACCATGTATTTCAGTACTTTGTCAATTAAAGTAATCGCGCTCATTACTATCTGAATGAAAACATAAATCAGCACAATGATATTATCGACCTTTGACTTTTGTAATCACCGTAAATCCATTAACAAGTGGCTGATGCACAAGTGTTATCATTAACGGCAGACTTTTTCAAACCAATTTACGACATAACATGATCGACAGGCTACTTGTGTGAATATGCACACTTGAATTGTACGCACTTGAATGCTGTGTGGGGTCAAAACAAGTTTGCAGCAGGGAATGGAATAGATGAACTGCGGGTACATGTACTTATACTGATTTTCGCTTTGAAGATAGTTAAAAAATTGCTATTTTACGAGAGATGATATAAAGGGACACTGCAAAATGTTGTTCTAGAAGTTCTATAGTCAATGATACAATATCCATAACTCAAAAGACCTTGTGATTTGCCTCTTACCAACTGCATGCCTATATTTACTTATTAATCTTTATATAATGGGCATAGATATCGAACAACAGCTGTCATTTCGCATCTCTCTACATTTTCATCAGCGTCTACTCTCGACGGGGTTATCGTGCTGTCAATGTCACTAGGATAGGACATCACCGACACCAAGAATTTTTTAATTTTAAATAATGGCGATGTATATGTTTGCCTGATTTTTGAACAATCAATAGTAATATCTAATGACATCAACTTGATATCCCGTGACATTGCGCTCTAGCTCCTGGCATTCGTTGGGCTATTTCGCAATTGCAGCCGGTGACCCATTATAGCGAACCTCTTGAAACGATGAAGCTTTTAAAACGAAAATGCGCCATCCTCAATAATGGATGAAAAATCGAAAAGCGTTTCACTTAGATTGGACCATGAGTAATTAATTCCTAGCTTTTCATTGGTTATGTCTGGCCGAATGTAGTTACCCGTGGCTGTGGTGCGACCTTGAGTCACATTCTATTCTATGAATTAGACTAGTTAATGAAATATGGCTATGATTTATTTATAAAGCAATAGTTTGAGGAGGACTTCTTGTGTTATGAGGGAAGATTAGCCAATTTATTGCCAGTTGGGATGAACCACTACAAAAATGTACAATTACGAGGCAAATAGAAATGCTAGACAGTAGTCACATCACAAACAGAAGTCAAACCGCTTGCTGCCAATCATGAAACACAGATCTATGTCCATGCTGTAAGTAGAGAGTTGTGAGCTAGGCCTGTTGATGGTTCCTGATGTTGGATGAAATGGCCGCTATCAAGGTCTGTTCCCATTTTTCAACTGAGGATGCAATTCAATTTCTATTTGCAGTTCTATCCATGCACTGTAAACTGCACGCTACTAATGCTATATGTATCTCCTATTGCTCTAAACGTTGTGAGTTTCGGAGTTGTAGCACAACAATAGGAGTGGAGGTGCTAAATTCTACGGATTAACCACTAATACTACGTGAGCCCCTAATGCTACGACATGTCGCAAGAAATATAAAGAGGACAGTAAATGTTCTAGAGAATCTTATTCCAAAGCTCCTAATGTTGATCTAGATAATATAATTTTCTTTTAATCGAAAAAGCCTTGCTGTTGTTTATATGGCATTTATTGCCCAAATTTTCGCCTACTCAGGCCGCTTCAGGGGTGAAAGAAAAATTTTAGAAAAACTTTAGAAGAATTTAAGAGAAATTTTCACCCCTGAAGCGGCCTGAGTAGGCGAAAATTTGGGCAATAAATGCCATATAAACAACATCAAGGCTTTTTCGATTAAAAGAAAATTATATTATAAACAACATGCTGTTCAAGCGGAACTATAAAATTTTAGTTGATCTAGATATTTACTAATATTCGGGGTCCCCTGGTGGTCTTGATTAGTGGCTTTCCTTCAGAGACTTTTGGCTTGTTTTAGGAGTGTACAGTTTACAGTGTAGTGACAGAGGCTGTGAATCTCTGGACTGTTCACTTGTTCTATTGCTTGACTTTCTCTTATACACAGGAAAAGGCAAAATATATAAACCACGCGTTAGATAGAACTACATAAGATAGGTCATTCCATAACCCATTTTTCATGTCTTGTGAAAAAATCTGAACGATCAATTTGCTTAATATTGCTCATAGCTTATTCTGTGTGTCTCCTGTAAAAAGGTATCAAAAGGCAAATTACAAAGACTGTTTGTATACTGAAGAAAATAACACAGAAAAAATGAATGCAAAAGCCGGGATGTCAAGCAAGTTGGCAACCAATGCGCTCCATTACTTAAGCGACAGGCTGGTAAAATCATGGAGTGTGTGCCGAGCAGAGAAATCAGATATTTTTTTAAAGCCACAAAAGTGCTCTGGATCTCATCAGAGAGTATGGGGAAACGCTGGCAAGGACAGCTGTCGCTTCAAATTGTTGTGTGAGCTCGTCTATGAAGTCTCTCTAATTAAATATAGAGTCCCACATCTGAAACTATGTAGTCAATTAATACAAGAAAACTGAGTCTGCATTTACAAGTGCTTGTAGACCTTTTAGAAATTTTCGATTTAGCTTCATTGACAGTCTTTTAGACTGATCATTTTCGTTGAATCTCACAACTGAACTGTAAGTGGATTTCTATGGTAGCAAAGCAATGGAATACAAGGCATTTGAAAGTTCGACATCTAACATTCTCTATCGGCCTGACCTAGCATAGCTTACATGTGCAAATATCGATGATGGATTTGAAAGGAAAATACTCAATTTGCGTATATGGTTGGTAGGCCTAGAGATACTACCTAATGACATCCTGAGGTCTCGTATTTCATATTTTACTATCCATCATGCTTGTGAGTGTCCGTTATAAAATTTTCATCGACAACTCGCTTTCCATGAGCAATCAACATCTCTCTTTGATGAAAAAAAACTCTCTAAACACTTTTTATCAGACAATACAAGAAAATAGATTATTGTAGAGGTTCTAAGAGTCTTTTCCATTTCGACAGAATGAATGGACATGTTGCACAAAACCGAAAAATAGTAACATTGCACAAAAATAGTAAGTGGCGCACCAGTGCTACCAGTTTTACATTATGCATTTATCCTCCATTTCATCATTCTGAGTGACAGGTTGAGGTTGTCAACATTTACAATGCACCCGGAAAATATTTCTTGTTGATACTAATTTATTGCCTCCTCTCCTACCCAAGAATGAGTCAGCTTGCATTTCTGCTACGACTTAAACAGAAGATACACTACTGATGTATCGAGGCATGTTGCTTTTAGGAGACTTTATCGACCTTCTACTCACATCTCTGATAAGATTTGAGCTGAGTTTCTTGATGAATGTATTCCCCTCTCTTTTTCTGAGGGGAAACTGTGTAACACGTTTTTCTAACACCTTTTCTGATCAGGAGCCAATTAGATCGCGACGAGATGAAAAAGAATATTACATGTGTGATAACAAAGATTGCAGAGTGCCAGTTCGCCTGTGTATAGAATAGAAAGAGGTCCTCAGACTTTAACAAATTAAGCACGAAAATTCCATAGCACCATTTTTCCAATTTTTTCATTCTGAGACCTTATCTGGCATCCGAAGTTGTACAAGCGCATGATCAACTCTTACCGGTGCATCTCTTTTTAACTCCAAAAAAGCACAACATTGTTAGGTACATGATGTATCTTACCGGTCATCTTACCAGTAGCCATTTGTTCAAAGTCTATACCTCACAAACCTACGAACTTACATCTATTGCTGAAGCATGAAATGTTGTAACAGGTATCTTACTCCTCTTTTGTAATCATCAACCTGTACACTTTCTTACCCCTAGTTTGCACAATGCACATTGGCTCTATGTGGAAATTTAGAATATTAATTCATCGTTTTCTCACCTGCAGATGAACAGTCGGTATGACACTACCTTGGAGGAGGTTATTGTGTCATGGATTCATGCTCTCACTAATGAACAAGTTCCTCGAGGCTTTGAGCAGTTTCAGAGGGCAATGCGCAACGGTCAAATTCTAGTCAAGTAAGTTGATCAATGATTCAGTCAATCGATAAATGTGCATTTAAGAAATAAGTTCCACATTAATTGTAGGAAAATGATCACTTGACAGAGAATGCGCTAATTCAGACAAAATCAATCTTCAAACATCTGTAGAGAGACTACGAAGTTTTTATGCTTGATTACAATTTAAGTTCTCGAAAAATCCACTGCCAGTACAATGAAGCACGCGTTTTTTCACCTATACAAATAAGGCCCAAAGTTTTACTCACAAAAAACGGAACTTTGAGTCAAAATATAATAAATCCGCTTCATTTGTCTCCGTGCATGTAATGAAGATATCCTGTCGATTCTTATTGCACGCATATTTTGAAATGGTTTTGTACATGTTGTAGGCCTACATGTATGCAATTGTATGTTTTCCGATATCTTTGGAAATATATTTTCATTGACTAAATTGCAGAAAACGATGAGGTTTCGAGTTTCTTCTTTGAAACCGATGACAGTCAAACCCATAGAGTAAGTATATTAGATAGAGTGGTAACTCCCCATTTATTGAATCTCCAATGTGTATACACTTTCGATTTTATTAAATGAACTCAAAGGAGATGGAGGTGATATCGTCATCAAATGTGAGATATGCAAATTTTTGCAGTTTTGCAGAAACTACAACGAAATTGACTGATCATGATAGCAAAAAGCAGAAGGAATGACGGTATTTCAGATTCTCATGACAGCCTTGGAGATTTAGTGTTTGCTAAATTAGCAATTCGATGGGTTCCTATTACTTTCATGCTGAACCTCATGAGTATATTCTTTAGCATGATCAGATCACAGGCAACCTGCCACTGGTAGAGCAAAATCACATAATCAGAGACAATGACTTCATTTAGCTTTGAAAGACGTAAATGGTTCCACATTACTATTCATATTCAAGAGATGAAACATGAATTTAATGAATCATAAAATCATGCCGAAAATTGAATTAAAAACTTTAAATTTCAGTCAAGAAAGCACGAATAAGATCGCGACTTTTTCATGAAGACTTCCATTATAATGTGACTCATGAAATTCCCTTGATAATCAGCTTGATTTCCGCTTAGTTTGGATGCTTATTATCAAATATTCATTCCTTTTGATATCCAACTTGCTTCATACTACCTATGCAGGAGAATCATCTCGGTAATATATAAATTGGCAAATTTTGACATTTTTTAGAACTGCTCAATAATTTTTTGGACCACGAGAACGTGATCTCCGCAAAAAACTGAATTTTTTCACATAAAAATTTTTACTGGATACAGATACTTTTTTGAGTCGAAACTCTATCTATATATCCCTACTCTATGGTCAAACTCAACAAAATATGATTTAACATTTCGTGACAGCTTGTGCTTGAATATTGCTTTTTTTGATCAGAAAAGTTGACATTCATTAAGAACGCTGGCTTCTACAGCTAAATTCTATCTGTGATTATTTTCGGATATCAGTGGAAGGCCGCAGTAATAAAGGTTATGGTCTCGATAGCCGCGTATTGCGCATGTCTGACATACTCTTTTGACATTCAATTTATAAATGTTATTTCCATATGTTCCTCATTTATTTCTTGAGTTTAAACGTTATCAGTCAGATGCATCCAAGCCAATTTAGTCGCGATATGATACTCAGAAGTTCGTATACTTATTTCACAAATTTCTGATTTTATTTTTCACAATGAAATCACAATCATTTGATAACACAAACAAGTACAAGCGCATAGTCAGCTTATAGAGGACCACTAATTCATACCAAATTATTTCAAGCAGATTTTCATTGAAATGTCATGTAAACAAGCTAGTGACACATTCGTCATTTAATTCTGATGGTACCATTTATAAAATTCAATTTCACTGTTTCAGGACCGGTGTTAAAAAAATTGTCAAGCAAAATTATTGCAAAAGAGTATATTTTGAAGGAGAATATTGTGAATATTTGTCGAAGAAAACAGTGATGCTCATATAAAGGGATTTCATCATAATTCTTATTATGATGATCCTAAAAGTAAAAGAATTATATGAAATGAATTAGTGATCTAATATTTTTGTCTATTAAAGAGCCACGATTTTTAATCATGATTATTATGATATTCGAAAATTATGATATTTCGAAAAAAGGCAAGCAACGATTCGGATTCAGTAAATTACTTTGACATTCCGCAAGTAGAATCCATAAAATTCCTCAGAGTTATCTTCCAAAGTAATCTGAAATGGGATCAGCACGTTACTCAGATATGCAAGTCCGCCAGTCAAAAAATCTATCTTTTGAAGAAATTACGACATATGCCGGTTGTAACTAAAAAAAGTAATGCAAGTTTATAAGGCACACATTCTTTCAATTCTTGAATATAACTCACCTCTACTCCTGGGAATGAACAAAGGGAATTCCTCCAAGCTCGAGAAAATTCGCAAACGTTGCCACAGAATAATCTGTTCTGTAACTTGCACTTGTACTTTGTTTCCTTTGCTTGAAAGCAGACGACAGAAGAGAAGTCTGAAGTTCTTCAATCAGCTTCGAAATCCCGAAAATTGCATTAATTCCATTTTTTCCATTTGTACTGTCAAGAAGTGGTCACGTTCAACTACAGGCCTGTGTGACATCACGTCGGTCATCCTCTTTCATTCCTCGACGTTCCGTACTTTATAACAGTCAGCTGTCAAGAAAGTTACTTATTTGATGTATTACTCTAATCTTTGTGTTTGACTTCATTTTGAAATGCATGATTTTCAGTATTGATAAATAAACGTTTATTTATTTATTTAAAAAAAATTACATCCATGATTTCTACCATTTTTCATCCCGTTCTCTCTTTCGTTTATAAAGGGAAGTGAGAATTTGCAAGTATTCCGAGCAATTTACGTATGGATTTGATTCGACATGATCTAAATCGTGGAATTGTAGGAAAGTGTCAAAGTTAACCTATGACAGATGAAATTTGGAATTCAAAACATACGAAAACATTTTCGATGGTATTCTAATCTGGAAATCTAAACATTATGTCCAGGAATATTAGGAAAATATCAAGCATGGCGACGTCTAAGACATAACCTTCTGATTTTCATTTTACAAGAACCGGTAAAAGAAGGCAGGATGTGAAGACATAACAAAACACGTTTACTTTAAGCATCACATAGCAGGTGATGCTTCGTGATTTTAAAATGTCAGAGGGAAGTTTCTGTTAGACAACTGCGCTTTATAAACATTGCTTCACAAAATGTTCTTCGAACCAAGAAATGCTCTATCAATATCATATATGTATAAGAGTCTCTTATACCCGCATGCTCAGATGGATCAAAAGGCCACAAGAACAGCATAGCATGTTACACTTAACTTTCATTTCAAAGTCGATTAATTAAAAAAAAACATCTAGTAGGCTTGCTCCATGGAAATTATCAGGAGATCGAAAGGAAGCAGCCGATTTTAAAAATTCATTAATGAAGTTCGATATCTCAAGCAATGCATTCATTGATATCATTGTGATACACACATGACTACTGAAAATTGGCTACAGGAATTCATCAAAAACACAATACTTAAAGAGTCAGTCTTTGTAGCATGCATTACAAGTTCATAGCATAATAAATTATTTATGCAAATAAATGCATCATATTCATGATTTGTAATAAGGAATTCATTTCATGTCAATTGATATCAATCGCAATAGACACGAAAAACAAACTGCAAAAATGCAAAATATTCATAAAATGTAAAGAAGTAAGGGAGATAAGAGAAGGAGGCGATTAACATTTGTGAGAGGATGATTAAGAATGAAAAGAGGGAAAAGCAGAAGAAGACAAAGAAGGGAGAAAGGAGAAGAATGCGAATAATAAGAATAATAAGAAGAAAAAGATAAAAGAAAATGTGAAGAAGAAGAGAAGAAAGAGAAGAAATTATATAGATGTATGTCAAGGTAAAAAGATAGTTTGAGATCAAACACAAGAACGTTTAGAAAAGGAAGAAGGTAATAGAGAATATAGATGCTGCATGAGTGCATGTATAATTGACATGTTGAAAGCATTCTGAGTCTCGCATGGAGAGCATAAAACTTCACCATTTTCACTAGAAAAAGTGCCAGGTCATTTCATATGCATTACAAAACTTATTTGCAGCCAGATAAAGAAATCTATTGATTTAATACTGTCCATATTCCAGACTTATCAATGCAGTTTTCGCAGGGACCCCGAGTCGACAGGATGCCGGCGCACAAGCTGGATTTCCTGCAAAAATCAACTACAGACCGCAGCAATTTAATCACGTAAGTGTAGAAGAAGAAAGATGGCAAATCGATGCGCTAAATATGTTGTAAGATGTTTAATAGTTAATGCAATATGTTTAATATGTATAATGTACAATACACTCTAAACCAGCACCTCCTAAATCACACACTAAAGCAAGACAATATTCGTAACTAATAAAAAAATCCTAAAGCAAAGCGTTTTAGGAGGCAAGCGCACTAGGGCTATTGTTCTCTTTAGTATGTCAACATTCTATTTCACACAACCTCCTAAAATTCCAGTGTGTCGCTCTCTACGATACAGGTTTCTTCGATTTTAGGAGGTGACAGTTTACAGTGTATACAGGGTGTCTCAATAGTTCCTCACCACAGGAAAAATATGTTGATCTGCAAAGCAATCCATTTTATTGTGCTAGCACTGAAACATTGAATAGTTTGCAGATATTTTATGCAAAATACAAAATATTTTACAGAAATTGCAGCATTATGTAAAGAATTAGCTTCTGAAAAGTCACAAAAGATGTTCAAACTGACCACCGTTTTGTTCAATACATTTTCTGCATCGCTGCAGAACTGATTCTTGAGTTCGTAGATAGCACTAGCATCAATTTTGACCATTTAATATGATATTCTATTCTTTAGATCACCAAGCGTTCTACACTCTAAACCAGCACCTCCTAAATCACACACTGAAGAGAGACACTATCCGTAACTAATAAAAAAATCCTAAAGCAAAGCGTTTTAGGAGGCTAGCGCACTAGTGTTATTGTTCTCTTTAGTATGTCAGCATTCTATTTCACGCAACCTCCTAAAATTCTAGTTTGTCACGCTTTAGGATGCAGATTTCTTCGATTTTAGGAGGTGACAGTTTACAGTGTAGGCCTGGTGTTGAATGCGACCGACTTCAAATATCCCCAAAGGAGGAAATTGAGTGGACTTGTATTTGAAGATCTTGTATTGGAATGTCTTATCGAGAAAATTGCGCACATTCAGACCAAAGTGCGGTGGTGCTCCATCCTGCTGGAGCCATAGTTGTTGTCGCTTCTGTAACTCATTAAGTTACTGTGGTAACTCATTAAGAATCGGCTAAAGAAACGTTTGAAGCAGAGATAGGTACCGGCTGAAGAGTCTTTTGTAACATGCTCATCAAAGAGAAATGAGCCGACAACTCGATTTCCGCAAATCGCGGCCCAAACCCTTATCCTTGGAGCTTTTGCATGTTGGAATCTTCCATCCAGCGAGGATTGGTATCGCACCAGTAACGAGAGTTGTGTCTGTTTACATGTGAAGAATGATAAAACATAGCTTCATCTCTGAACATAACGGACTGGGTAAAGGAAGTCAGTTGTTGCAACATCCATTTGCAAAAATCCATGCGTCTGTCTGCATCATCTTCATGCGGCTCTTACGCCAGGTGCACTTTGTATGGATGAAATTTGCGTTTTTTATGGATGAACTAATGCATGACTGACACCACATTCTTGGCTCACTTTACGAAATGAATCACCTCAAGAATCAGTTCTGCATCGATGCAGAAAATGTATTGAACAAAACGGTGGTCAGTTTAAACATCTTTTGTGACTTTTCAGGAGCTAATTCTTTACACAATGCTGTAATTTCTGTAAATTATTTTGTATTTTGCAAAAGATATCTACAACCTATTCAATGTTTCAGTGGTAACACAATAAAATGGATTGCTTTGCAGATTACCATATCTTCCTATGGTGCGGAACTTTTGAGACACCCTATACACTACACACTTTACAGTGTATATGATTTACATTATATGCAATATCTCTGATGCAACATATTGAATGACAAGTAAAAAACACTGAAATGAGTCGTCAATCAGCGCTAATGAAATGAAATGACACTTTTTATTCTTTCTAAATCTATAATTGGTTTATCATGAACATGTATAGGCCTAACAGTGTACGAAACAGCTGTCACAATTGAGAGGAATGCTAATAATTGCGCACATGGCCCATGTTCCTTTGCTGTCAAGCTCAATCTTGCGACAAACCACTTTTCAGAAGACTTTAAATGAACTATGCTAGTAGACACCTTGCAATCAAGTCCTAATATATTAATAATTGTCTTTATGATCAGTAAAGCAATCATTCAAATAAACCTTGAAATCTATAAAAGAACGCATTAAAGAGGTAATTAAAGTTGATGCTTCCTGCCAACTGAGGCATTGGCGACATTTTTATTACTTCTATCCTGACAACGTTTGGATTACATTTAACGTTTGGAATTCAAACAAATGGGAAAGATGGAAACATTCTCTCTGATTCAGGAGTGAATGTTGAACGAGACATTACCTCTCAACAAAAGTTTTTCATAGAATTTAAAAGAGATATAACGGACATCTTTTGGGGAGGATAGTCAACGTTGCGTCAAAGGACATTTGATTCTTGAAGAGTGTTGTTTCGTATTTGTACGGACAAGGTTTCGACGTTGAACTTAAGCTCATCAATTTCGAAAGTAATTATGTTGCATTTATGCGAACAATGATTATCAGTCATCTTGAATCTAAATTGATAAATTGTCAAACCTAAGTCTTATTTTCATTTCCAATCAACTGATTTTAGTTGCCAACCAGAACATTTCGAAATTACTGATAAAAAGAAGCATTAATGGGAGCAATCAATTGATTGAAACTGTAAGCTGGCTATCATATCCTCGTGAATTCGTATTCTTCTTAGGTTCATTCACTTTAACGATTAAAACCCAAAACAAATCAAAAGAAAGAATTAAATTCTGGGGCAAATTTCATATCAGAAGCTGCCAAAATGACGTATACTAAATCGCATTAAGAACTGTCATATAATTGCTCAATTGCGCTTGCAAATTGCCTACATTCATAACAATACTTGTGCGTAATTGACGAAATTCAAATGATTCTCTTTCACGATATTCTATCACTTGTTTTCAAAGACAAAATGAGGACGAAGTCAGCAAAACAAGCTACAATTCAATGCTTCTTGCAATTAATTCCTTGTAATCCCTTGAATATACTACGCGTATATGTACTGCGTCAAAATCATATTGATTTTAATCGTAAATTTAGAAGACCGTGTCAATGTTCGACAGAGTGTTGAATCATCTGCCTCAGTCGATGTTTTCATTACAGATGGAAAACATTGAACAATTTTTGAAAGGTGCCGAAGCATATGGAGTTCCTCGACCAAGTTTATTTCAGACAGTAGACTTGTATGAATCCAGAAATCTCCCGCAAGTTCTTGCGTGCATTCAACAGCTTGGAACTGAGGTAAGAGTCCAACTTTCATAATTTGAAAAATTGGATAATTTTGCATTTGTTCGAAAGAAGCGAAATACATGTACTTGAAAGCATAAAGGAAATTGTGAAAAGCTAATATTTTCCTTTTTTCATTCTGACCCGTTTTGAGGCATTTTAAATCTCTTGATTGCCAGCAACTATATAATAAATGAATTGGTAAATGAATTCACCCAGCGTTGTGACTTTATCAATGACCTTAGGAGACCCAGGTTATCTAAATTTTGTACACCCGAGGTATAGTCCTAGAAGAATAAAAGGAAGATAAAAGATAAAGGGTAGATAGATGATTTATCTCAAATGGACCAAAAATGGAAATTGTCTGAAATTCGCACCATCGTCTGAGAACTAAATTGGACATGAATATGATGGAAAATTTAGAATTTCACTTGACCATATTTTGCTATCACTGCATACTACAAAAGTTGAATTATCATTGTAAATATTTCACTGATTTTGAGTTCTACCATAATTTACGGAATTAAACGTGCAGCACGGTTGAAATGTCCCACTTTGTAGTTTGTTGGAACATCCGGGGAACTTTATGATGAGCAGTGCTTCTATGTTTAATAGAGAAAAATTCACGAAATATTTGGTAAGACTTTTGCGTTTTATGAGACAACATCACATTCACAGTAGCATTGTCTTGAAGTTTCGCATTCAGCGCTAGAAATACAGTAATTAGACATTGCGTAAATTCTTTAATATGTGATTAATAAATAACTTACATTCTAAATCAATCAGCTGTATGCCTGCGGTCAGTTGGATATTTCGCTTACAAGCTACAATACTTTCTTCAGTTTGAAATTTAGATAATATAAGTTAAAAAGTATGGTGCTACAGTGCTGATGCGAATCAGAAATAAGTCTGCGCCACAAAATCGTCTCATGCTTTATACTAAGGATCCGTTTTCTTATGATAGACTTATAAGTGTCGATATCTGGTATCCACTATCGTTGCATAATTGTTTCAGAAATGCGCAAGTAGTAAGCAAGTGACAAACACCAGATAGCGCAAGATGGCGGCCGTTTCCCACCCTACCCCCCTACCCATACCCCCCTCCTCTCTTCCTCCTCCTCCCTGTCCTGGGGTGTTGTGCCGCCCGGGTGGGCTTGGGTGCCGGCCTGGTGGACGTGGTGTGCCGGCCTGGTGGACGTGGTGTGCCGGGCTGGTGGACGTGGTGTCCATCGTCTTCCTCGTCAAAAATGGTCTCAACAAGTTTTTCCACCCCGGGGGGGGGGGTAGGGTGGGAGGAAATCCAAAGTGTCGAAATTCGATGCGCCAGTGCTACCATCGTCTTCCTCGTCAAAAGTTAGGTCGACAAGTTTTTCCCACCCTACCCCCCCTACCCCCCCCCGGGAGAGCTAGCTGCTATCTCGGCTTCTAGTGGACGGATTTTGTTCGTTCGGGTTGCATTCGAAAGAGGATGAAAAACTAACCGATGACATTTTTTGGCGCGAGTCAATCCGATCAGCCGTTCAAAAGTTAGAGCGGTTACAAGATTTTAGGAAAGGTTGAAAAAATCCTAAGTGTCAGAGTGACTGTGTACGGTAAAAATGAAAAATTTTTTTCCAAAGTGTCGAATTTCGATGCGCCAGTGCTACCATCGTCTTTCTCGTCAAAAGTTAGGTCGACAAGTTTTTCCCACCCTACCCCTCCCCCCCTACCCCCCTACCCCTACCCCCCCCGGGAGAGCTAGCTGCTATCTCGGCTTCTAGTGGACGGATTTTGTTCGTTTGGGTTGCATTCGAAAGAGGATGAAAAACTAACCTATGACATTTTTTGGCGCGAGTCAATCCGATCAGCCGTTCAAAAGTTAGAGCGGTTACAAGATTTTAGGAAAGGTTGAAAAAATCCTAAGTGTCAGAGTGACTGTGTACGGTAAAAATGAAAAATTTTTTCCAAAGTGTCGAATTTCGATGCGTCAGTGCTACCATCGTCTTCCTCGTCAAAAGTTAGGTCGACAAGTTTTTCCCACCCTACCTCTACCCCCCTACCCCTACCCCCCCCGGGAGAGCTAGCTGCTATCTCGGCTTCTAGTGGACGGATTTTGTCGTGCCATAGCTCGTTTGAAAGCTAAGAGTGAGACAAATTCACTGAAAGAATCGGCTTGTTCCTATCTGTCTTCGTTTAGATGTGAGACGCCATTTAAGATTTTGGGACATTGGCGAAAAACGACAGAGTTAGAATTTGGGACGTTTTGGGCTGTAGCGCCAAAACCAAGCATCGGATTGGAAAACGGATTTCAGATTTGGAATCAGCTTGATGTTATTGTCCAATGAGGATCATCATCCAATGAGAATCAAGCATTTCTATATAAATAGCGAGCCTTCCACAGTGAGAATCATTCCATCGTTGAATCACACGAGTGACGGACGCACATTTTCTCTCTCTCTAGTTCCCTATTCTATTATCCAACTAAAATGGTAAGTCGCTACTTTCCTCCCTCTCCTCCCTTGAACGTAAACTTAATACAATCTTTTTCATTTTCAGGCATCTACTCCATCTGCTACACTAGTAGGACAAAATGGCGGTCAAACGTTACAAGGTTCGCTACGATCAGATCATCTACAACTGAGGCCAGTGGAAGAAACAACCAAGGTACATAATCCTACACCGCTACAGCGTAAATTTAAACAAGTCTTGCGTTATGACGATCATAGCGTAGTACTCCAAACGGGAATGCTCCCTTCCACGGATGTCAAGATAATGCGCAATCAGTATGGGGACTACATACTGATCCCCGTGAGTCCGTACATTCGCCACCAACTTGATATTATTGAGGAGTACGTGACATTAAATATGGACATTCCTACTCCTCTTGCTCAAGAGTGGAAGGCGAGAGATGACAAGGATACTCCCTATAGAAAGATTTGGGATGGTAATCACATTTGCCTACCAGTATCACATTGGTGTACTTACTATAAGAAGGATGGAGATCATTCAATACCCATCAGATGTGATGAGCTCGGAGAAGGTACTTGGGATATCCTTTTCAAAGTGAATGGGCTATATTATGGTCGACACAAGGATAATAAAATAGCCTCTCTCTCCATGCATATGGAATCCATCCTATATATTCCAAAACCACCCAACGTGGATGACATAATTGATCAAATCCTTAACAGCAGTGGTACGAAGCGCAAGTCGGAGAAGAATGCTGCATCAAAACGCAAATCAAAGAAGGAGAATTACTAGTCCTTTCCTAACTCTACCCTATGACAATTCGCTTATGTGCTTTGAGTGTCGTAGACGTGGTCTTATTAGATACATTTTACTTCTTCGTTGCCATCATATCATTTGCGTATTTTGTCGTGAAAAGCATCGATGTAATTCTTCATTTTGTAATATGTTATAGATCGTTTCCTTAGATGTGTAAATTTCCGTTTTAGGCTTCTATCATCATTTTTATGGATTGTGAGGGTGAACCTGTACAGGAGCTCAGTGCTATTGCTATGAACAATTGGACATATCAGATTGTCAGTGTCTATCATCAACATGCCAACTGCAATCCCAATGTTGATCAATGGGCGAGAAAACACATTCATGGACTTAATCTGAAATATTTGCAGGACTATGGCTTTTCTTGTGAGAGTGCTCTTCTTATTGACTTTAAACGATGGTTAGCTACTTTCAATGTTATACGCATCTTTTGTAATAATCCTGGTAAGGAGAGGAAAGTATTTCCCAATCTAATCATTGATGATATTTTGCTCCCGCCTTGGGATAGTAGAGTGAATCAACACTACCATGAAGTCACGAAACGTTTTAAGGATTTGTGTGTTCCTATTTTGTCTGTTCGTTGTAGTAGCTACGTTCATAACCAATGCTTCTTTCCTCCTTACCTCAACACTGCAAAAGTCCTGTATGGTTATCATTGCTCGCTGTATGATAGTTACCAGCTGTATCTATTTTATCTCTTTCAAACCATTGATTTATAATGCATGCTTGTTACCGTTATTCAATAAATGTTACTATGAGAAGAGTTGTTTTCATGCAATGGATGGGTTAGATAAAGGGCGATCATGTCTTTCTCAAACGACTGCGGAACATTACATTTTTATAGGCAAAGTTTAAAAGGAGCTGTTCAAGATTATGTGATAAATTTTCATAAAGATGAGACCGACATCGAAGCAGTGGTCGATGATGCTAGCACTCTATTTCTAGAGTTAATGAATACATTCTCTGATAGCATTATCATGGCGCGATTAGTTGCGAAAATTAAGTTTAGTCATTTTGGAAAGGAAGAGGTGGAAAGTCGCTCTTTCCATTTTGCTTCTTATTCAATGGAAGTGGTAGATCACCCCCAAGAATTTTTTAAAAGACATATGATAAAAATTGCTGAACGTCTTAACGCATTTAACCATCATGGTAGCAGTCTAGTGATTGAAGCGATTTCAGATATTCACATTCAACTTTCCATAAAGAAAAATTGAAAATGCAGTGGTACTTGATTGTAGCACAACTGGTTTTCGAGCTATGTCTGCTCACTCTCGAAGTATATTCCTTCTGTACATGCGTCTATTATTTAGAAAAGGCTAGCAAATTCATATCTTCAAAAAGACTTGCTATAGACATCAGTAACGGTGAAACTATGTGTTGCGATGTATGTAAGCGAAAGGATGGAAATGAAAAGCGCATCTTCAAGAGATGTAAGCATGCTTTTTGTCAACGATGTTTCATACGTAATTGCATTCAACTTTGCCAATGTAACCACTGTGATATTGCTCATTTCGAGTGTCACTTATGTCGCAATAGTTAGTACCTATGCAAATGTGGTAAAGATAGGTTTTAGCAAAGACTAACACGGAAAATGGCGAAACGTAAAATGACGAAACGTAAAAGTCAAAAGTCTTCTTCAGCCATTCAAGCTCTCCGACGAATGAAAGCAAATCAGCGATACAATGCTATACGACATGCTAACGATAAATTCATTTGTGAAATTATTTCTCATGTGAGGAAGTTGAGGACGAAGAAATTAGCGCCAAAACAACGAAAGTTACTTAAGCGATATGCTACGAAATTGCGTTTCATCTCCAATCCTAAAGTCACCCTTCAAAGAAAGAGGAAAACTCTAACACAAAAGGGCGGTTTCCTTTCAGCAATACTTCCAATGATAGCTCCTGCCGTGGGCAACCTATTGGGTAATATCTTTGGCTCTAAGCGTTAATTATGCAAATGTTGAATCTCAAAGTAATAAAATGGATTTCAGACTTCAATGTGATAAAGTTCTGACTGTATCAGGTCCATCTCATGCAGGTAAAACTGTTTTCACGCTGAATTTATTGGATAAAAGAAGGGAGTTGTTTAAGGAAGCTATCAATCGAGTGATTTGGTGTTATGGTATTTATCAACCGTCGCTGTTTCAGGAATTGCAAAGTCGCAACTTTATTCGACATGAAGGAATTATTCCAGTGGATAAACTTCAGTCTAATGATGTTGTTGTATTGGATGATTTATTAAAAGAAAGTAAGAATTCAAAAGACGTTACAGATATGTTCACTCGCGCAGCACATCATAAAAGGTGCTTTATCATCTATATCACACAAAATTTGTTTCCTGATGGAAAAGAAGCTCGTACACGAAACCTGAATACACACTATTATGCTATTTTCAAGAATCCGCGAGATAAAAGTCAATTTGAAATTTTAGCGCGACAAGTTGCACCCAGAGGATCAAAAGCCTTAATTGAAATTTTTCAAGCAGCTACTGAAAGACCATACGGTTACTTATTCATTGACTTTACGCAAGAGTGTCCGGAAGAATTTAGATTTCGAAGTGATATTTTGAAAACTCCCATGATTATCTACAAACTATGAGTTCTTATTCTCGCATGATTGTTATTCCTCAAGATGAATATGTACAATTGACTGCCATGCAGCAAGTAAAGCAACCTCTTGCAAATCAAATGTATAGGAAAGAAATAGATTATCAGCAAAATGTTCACATCAAAGATCCACATCGTGCTGTATTATTACAATCGGAAACTGTTGAGCAATTGAAAAACTTGAAGAATAAGATGCGTGACTCTGTATCGACTGCTACACCTTTAGCATCTCGCGCACATGCCATATCTCTTTTCAACAGTATTGAACCCCATCTCAATGTAAATGATAGAGGAGAAATCATTACAGATGAAAATAAAGTGATTGATGCTTCACGTTATGAAGACTTGATTCAGTATGCGACACGTAGAAAGCGCCGTCAGGGCTATGTTCCACCTGGTTGGACATACTTTCTTAAACTATTGAAAAAGCATAATGTACCAAAATTTGCTTTGAATAATGAGACATTGAAGGAACTTGATTCAACAGTGGCTACTGCTCCAATGCTTCAGACGATGAAAATGCCAACAAATTGGTTTAAGACGTCACCTGCTACATCCCCTCCCACACTCACTAAGCAAACAAGAGGAAGAACTCGACGTAGATCTACATCGCCGCTAAAACTAGTAAAAGGAAAACGTAAAACAGCTCCTCCTAGGAAATACATGTTCTCAGACTATTAATATGAAGCAGATGTGTTGCTTGCCATGTAATGAGCCGCCAGAGGTGAATGTCGTTGTCACTTGCACTTGCTGCGCCAGCTCTCACAATGAAACCCCTAAGCAATGTGAACACGATCGCAAAACCGCTAAAGCTAAATGCTGCAGTTGTTGTAAATGTAGAAAGGCAAGAAAGCAAAAAGATGAGAAGGAGGAAAAAGAGTCAGTCGTCATCGACTGAACGTTTGAAATCAATCTATTATGATGTAAAACATCCGGCAGGATTTGCATCTATCAAGAAATTATCAAAAGCGAGTGGTCTTCCACAATCACAAGTGAAACGATGGTTAAAGGGTCAGGCTACCTATACACTCCACAAACAAGCGAAAAAGAAGTACCGCACCCGCCATTATATTGTTCATGACATCGATGAACAGTGGCAAGCAGATTTGTGCGATGTCGCCTCCATTTCAAAACATAACTCGGGCAATAATTTTATTTTAACCGTCATTGATATTTTCTCGCGTTATGCGTGGGCTCAACCTTTAAAAACTAAAGAAGGGAAAGGAGTAGCAAAAGCATTCCAAACAATTTTTCGAGAAGGCCGCATTCCAAAAAGAATTCAGAGTGATCAAGGAAAAGAGTTTGAAAATCAGCATGTGAGAAGATTATTTGAGAGGCATGACATTGAGTTGTTTAGTGTAAAGAGTGCTTATAAAGCTGCACTCGTTGAACGTTTTAATCGCACATTAAAAAATCGCTTGTGGCGACATTTTACTGCCAACTTGACACAAAATTGGACAAAGGTTCTACAAGATACACTCCATGCCTACAATCACTCTATCCATCGTTCTATTGGACTCAGACCAGTAGATGCAAATGCTGACAATGTAGATAAAGTGCGCGAATCATTCCAACGTAAACGCACTCATGTGAAAAGTGATGTGAAAATTGGTGATAAAGTTCGTATCTCAAAAGTGAAAAGTCTTTTTGCTAAAGGGTACCTTCCGAATTGGACAGAGGAGGTATTTACAGTATCAAGGATTAATCAAAAAGACTCTCCAACCACCTACAAGTTGAAAGATTACGATAATGAAGAAATTGAGGGTAGCTTTTACCGCGATGAGATTGAGGTAGTCACTGAAAGTGAAACATATTTGGTAGAGAAAATCATTCGATGTAAAAAACGGCAAGGTGAAGAATGGTGTCTTGTTAAATGGACTGGTTATCCTTCAAGTATGAACTCTTGGATGCGTCGTGCCGACATCTTTCATCTAAGTGATCGACAGTGATTCATGCAAAGTTGTAACTAACAATGTTTAGGGTTTGAGCTATGAATCCAACTGCTTCATTTTATTCACGACCCTCCTATGTAAGTGGTGGAGGACAAATTTACATCGGCGCTCGCCGCCAACGTGGAGGTAGCATACTTGGTGCACTGAAATCTGTTGTAGCACCTCTCATATCCAATGTCGGTAGATCTTTAAAACGAAATGTTTTAAGTAATGCCGTTGGATTTGCTGGTGATGTTGCTAGTGATCTTTCCAGAGGTAGAAGTTTTAAGAGCAGTTTGTTGAATCGTGGGAAGGAACGCGGTTTAAAAACATTGAAGCAGACCTTTGCTGGTGTTACTCAAGGAAAGAAATCACCTAAACGAATGAATAAAGGAAGGAGGAAACATCGCGGAGCTGGTAAGGTGCGATCTTCAGTCAAAAGGCATTCACGCAAACGTCGCAGAGGCTCTAATCATTCATCAGGCGCTAAACGACGACGCTGCTATAACTTCTAATCATGGAGTGTAAAACTTCCGGTTTTTGTTTGTTTGATCAACAAGCCATACAGACAGATATTCTTAGTTCAAGTATTGTAGATTATCATCCTCGAACAGCTGAGAATGCTGGCCCCATTGAATTTGTTATTCCTGGTGGTAGTGATGACTACATAGATTTGAGTTATGCGATGCTTGATTTGAGGTTTAGAATTCAGCAAGCAGATGGAACTGCTATTGACGATACACATAAAGTTGGACTGAACAATTTACCATTGACTACATTACTTCGCGATGTTTCTCTAACGATTGGAGAGCAGCAGGTGGAAGGTGGTCAAAGCGATTATCCCTATAAATCATATTTCAATCATGTATCACAGTTTCATCCAGCAGCACAAAAAAGTCATATGGAAGCCATGGGATGGTACAGAGATGAAGCAGGAAAATTTGATGTTGAAACAAACAGTGGCTTTGTAAAGCGATCTGCTATGATTAAAGATAGTAAAGTATGTCAGCTATATGGTCCGCTGAATTTAGACTTCTTTAGACAGTCAAAGTTTTTACTCTGTAATACCAGCATGCGACTCAAGCTGACATTGAATAAGCCTGAATTTGCGCTGAATGCATTTGCTAAAGTTGACAATTTTAGAATTCATGTGGAAGATATTGCACTTTACATTCGTCGAGTAGTACCGAATCCAAGTGTCATTAGAGGACATGCTGAAGGTCTTAACCGCCAAAATGCCATTTACCCCGTTCAGCATACAAAGCTTCTCACCTTTACAATTCCTAAAGATCAAAAGAGTTTCATGAAAGATGGCCTCTTTCCATCGGAAGCACCGAAGCTCCTCATGGTGGCAATGGTTGAAAATGATGCATTTAATGGTAATATAAAGAAGAATCCTTTCAATTTTAAACACAATCAGTTAAGTGAAATTGCTTTACGTGTAAATGGTGTGAGTCATCCTGGTCCACCCTACAAACCAGATTTTGCTGCGGATCAATTTATGCGCAGTTATGTTGATTTTATGGATGTCTTTGGCTTTTACAATACGGATGACACCAACGGACTTACTATGAAAGAGTTTAAGAGTGGATATACTATTTATGCATTTGATTTGACTGCTGACAGCGATATTAGTGCACCCTATCGTCAAGCGAACGTGCCTCATAATATTCGTTTGGATTTGACGTTCAAAAGAACACTACCTGAGACGATCAATGTATTAATTTATGCAGTCTTCGATTCAAATATTGAAATTACAAAGTATCGTGACGTGATTCTTCAGTATAATCGTTAATGAGTTGGTTGACTGCTGACGATATTAAGACTAAAGTGCAGCGTAATGCAGACGAAGCGACGTTGAAAGCTTTCGATAATGTCTATTCACTCGATACCTTACCACCTGCAGTAAATCACTATCCCATCTTTATTGTGCTAAACACTCATTCGCAGAATTTAGGCGGTGAGCACTGGAAAGCGATCTTTATTGGAGAAGACCGACGTGGTGAACTATTTGACTCTCTTGCTCAACCTCCAAATATACCAACACAGCAGTGGTTGAGAAAACATACGCGTCAATATCAGCGAAATGAACGCATACTACAACATCCACTTTCATCAACGTGTGGTGCTTTTGTACTGTACTTCATCTTAAAACGTTTACATGTATCTCGATTTGTATCTGTTATTCAAAACTTTTCATGTAATCCATCCTCTAATGAAAAAATGATTTGTAAGTTCTATCATGATTTGAAATAAAAACATCATGTTGGAAAAATTGTTTTTTATTTTACAATCCGCTGGGTGCGTACATACTCAATGAGATAGTCTAGGATCACATTTGCTTGTACATGAGATTTTAGTCCAGTAATGATCACTTTACTATTATGAAAGATTGCCACATGCACAGGTAACCAACAACTAATGAGAGCTGCAGGAAAAAGTTCGGGTTCATAACACAAATTGTAACTGCTGGTACGAATCTTCAAAAATGATAGACTGTCACTCAATTGAGTAGAGATCACCATATTGTCCACAGTCAGATTCGACATCACACACCTCTCCCTCTTCCATATCCGACGTAGTAGTCTTTGTAGCTCTAAGCGCATTGACTGCGCCGATGAATGAGAAAGGGCGCCGAGAATCTGTACAGTCCCATTTGGGAAGAGTTGAAGATTCCGTGAATTGTTCATCTTCACCACTAACATTTGAGGTCGGCCCGGGTAATACTTGCTGTTTGGAAGGTGTTGGTGTAATGTTGTGAGATCGATTTTGGTGTAGAGTCTGAAGCGACGGAGAATGTTGACGATGGTGTAGCGATGACGCTTCATGATGAAAGAATGAGTAAATTGAGCGATGTACCTTCCTTTTATACTTTTCCCAACTACCTTGATGAAATGTGAAGTTAGTATGAAGTTGGGAATGATAGAGTTGAATTCGCCGATTGTTGACGCGCAACCAGATGCGATTTCCAATACGTGAATGTCTTTTCATATAGAAGTATTTCAAATCCTTCATGATATGATGTAGAGATTGAAAATGACGATAAGATAAAGCAAACTCTCTTCTCACATTTCCAGTTGAATCTTTGAAATAGACGTTTCGATCATGATCCGTTTCAATACGTTGTAGGGAATCTAATTTCCAACTCATGGTGCGTGGTAGTCATGTCTGATTAAGATTTGCATAGTAGGGCGATGAACTCACGACGAATAAATGTCATGATGGAGCGATGTACGTATCTTCTATACTTCTCCCAATTGTATTTGCGAAATGAGAAACAGTTTGCGGAATGAGAATGGCAGATTTGAATTTCATTTCTGTAATGTTGAAGCCAAACTTGATCACCCAAGGAGATGAATCTTAATGTTTCAAAATATTCCAAATCCCTCATGATATCATTGAGGTTGACAAATTGTCGCCATGTTAATGTAATACCTCTTGATGTATGACCATGAGAATTTTTGAAGTGTACGTTTCCATCACGATCAACTCTGATATATTGTAGAGAGTCCAAAATCCAAGTCTTCATGATGTTATGCAAAGCCGCTGATCAGCAATATAAAAATGTCGTTTTATCATATTTTGCTTAGCAATGCGGCTACAAAGAGATTTGCTAGTAATCGAGCCGCACTCTTTTCTACTCCCATTGATCATGCACAACAGCTAAATGGAAATTGGGAAGTGGGTGTCACTCAACTTGTTTATAGCAACTGTGTCTATACTTTTGATCATGAGGTGATGACTATTAATATGAGACGTACAGCTGCTTACCAATGTGAAAAGGGGTGCCGAGTATACATTCCACAGTGGCCAAAGAAAGATCTCTTATCATGTAAAAAGTTTATATATGATTTCTTGAATAAAGCGTGTAAACATATTGTCCAATTTACTCCGCACAATGATGATTATAATTATGTACATCATGTAGTTGAGAAAGATTGGATTGTTGGTTTAAGTCCAAGTTTAAGAAATGATTTAGGTTACCTCGCTAGCGCCTTAACAAGCTATGATAATTTTAACGTTAATTACCACATAAGTAGTCATAAACAGTTAATATATCGAGAGGAAGCTTATTATGTAGATCTTATTCCAAGAAATGAGAAGACGTTGGTAAAGAAGATTGTGATTAAGCCAAGAAAGACAAACATGACTCCTGAAACATTATTGAAGAAATTTAATTATCTCCTTCGAGTTGATGGTAAACAAGTGGCAACATTGACTTATATCAAATCATCTAATCATATTGCAATAAGTAAATTAAATGATGATGATCTAGTATTAGTTTGTTCAAAAGATTTTCATCAGTTCTTACGACATCGTTCTGCAGCTGTTCATGGAAAATCTGATATGCAACATTTACCATGTGAAAGGTCAAATCAATTTGATACAGAGTGGACCGTATCTTTATACAGAAAGTGTGTAGAGCCTTTAGGTGGTATCTTACATGAAACAAGAGTGTTGATGCCTCGCATTATTACTTCGGTTAAATTGGTTGTAGATTATTTAAATGAAGTGATTAATGAGCAACATATTTCATTTTCTGAAAAAGAAGGTGTTTTGTCTCTCACTATAAGTGGAAAAGGTATTGAACTAATTATGGATAAAACTCTAATGGACATTTTGGGTTTTGACCAAAATATCTTTAAAAGTGGTACTGTAACCAAAGCTAGCGCAGACATGTCGCTATCGCGTCGTATTAACTATTTTCAGATATATTCCAATATTGGTGAAGATGTACGTGTGGGAGACGTTGAAGCTCCATTGCTAGCAATGATACCATACCAGCCAAAAAGCTGCAGTATTTTATCTGAGCATACTTTCAAGAAAGTGCATTATACAAAGCTGAAATCAAACTACATCCCACAAATTGATATTGCCATTTATGACGATGCTGGTGCGTTGATTCCTTTTCATAAAGATGCTGTGACAAGTATCACACTCCATTTCCGAATGAAGAGTTAATGCAAAAGTATGCTAATATATTTTTCCAATGTGAATAATATGGAAAGTGAAAATAAGGACTCGTTTCTAATCTACTTACCCAGTAATGCTTCTATGAATAAATTTCCCAAAAATAAACCATCAGACTATCGAGTAGAATTAAATCGCCCACTACATTTAGAAGGTGAATGGGAGGTTGGCGTTTCTAGTATTTGCTATGATAGCAATATTCAGAATGTGAATGATTTGGAAGAAATGATATTGACTCCTCGCATCCATGATGGAATAACGATGAATAATGCATTCCAGTTCCCATACAATTTAACATCAGATGGAAAGTGGAACTATGAATGGATTCAGATAAAATCAGATTCTTATGAACCATTTGGGAATGAGAAAATTATTAAGGCATTCAACAGTGGTAATACTTCCATCATGAAGAATAAAAATCAGAAAGCTTATGAGTTTACTATCTATCATTGGAGTGGGAGACAGTTCCTCCGCTTTCATTCTTTTACTAAAGGTCTTACACTGAGGTTGGATAATGAATTCTATCCGCATCTCGGTTTTGGCCATGGACTACATCTAACGTCAATTGCTACTGCAAATGTTAAAAAAGTTTATTCAAATCGAATCAACAAATTTCATTATAGATTTAAAATATTTGATGAAGATGTTGTAGAATGTGAAGAACGCATCATTTTGAAAAAGCGTGGTGTTCAACCTTTATCACTTATTGAGTTAGTAAAACGATGGAATGAGACTGTGGGTAAGAAGTATGGAGAGAAAATTATGGCGGACAAAAATAAGTTGGTTATTCAGAAATATAATGACAAACTTACAGTTTATTTCTCTCCAACCTTGCGTCATTTTGTAAGACATTATACACCTATTATTGGAAGCGGTGTGGTGTATGCTTCTCATGAATATCACACTAAAGCTGATTCAGTTAATGATGAATGGTGGGTGGACATCTATGGCGATCGCATCAAGAAAATTTACCAGTCTTATGAAGAATCTAAAGTTGCCATCAATATAATGCCGCGTCTATATCATACAGTTGAAAGCTTCATTCATGTAGTAAATCCTTATATACAACAGAAGTTGAAGCATGTGATGAAAAGTAAATATGATGTAAAGACACACCACATTTCGTTTTCAATTGAAAATCAACGCGTTGTTCTGAAACTGGGTGATGACATTCAATGTCAATTGAGTAAAAATTTGAAGAAACTCTTTGGTTTTTCAATGCTACAAACAGTGTTTACTGCTGCGCATACGATTGGTATAGAAACACCAATGACACTTGATAAACATGAACAGCACCTTTACATTCAAAGTGATTTGATTCTACCTATTTCTGTTGGTGAGAAAAAAGAATACATTTTACGTGATTTCATTCATGATAAAGACGCTTCATATGGAATAGTCGAGAAGATGTTTGAATCTATTTTCTATCATCCCGTCATCAAACAAATGATACCCTCTATTGCTATCAAAATTACCAATGGTTTACAAGAGTGCATCCATGTGAAAGATACTAAATCCCTCATAACGTTAGTGTTTCGGAAAACAAAGTGAAGTCTTTATACAACATTTATTGAAATATGTACATGAATGTGAAGCAATAGACTTTATACAACATCCACTGAAAATATATACATGAGCGCACTTCAATAAACATTGCTATATACAAAAAGTCTTTTTACTTCGTGAAGGGTGGAAATATACAGGGATAGGAAAAATGTCTTTCAGTGGAAAAGTCATCACATGGGGAATGTACAGATGTGGACACATATTCACAAGGAAAAAACAATCTCATGCGATACATAAAACAACAATGTTTATCTACAGAAATCAACATCAAAATACTAAGTTAAGGATGATTATGCTAAGACGTCTCCTGAATGTGGTAGTGTGGGTTTAATTCTTTTGGGTGGTGGTATGCCTGTATCAGGATGTCCATGTGGAAGAGATATGTTATGTCCTATCCAACACCTCTTATCCTCCCATGCTGAAAGCGCCCGTTTCTTAAAAGTATAAGTTTTGATCTCATGCGACTTAGATTTTAAGATTGTCATATTGACAAACGTTATATTTTTATTTCTATAGGCTCCCTTGAAATTCTTATGTTTCATGTTTTGCACAATGGATTTTGATATGCCTTTAGCGCGCTTAATGCTATCATCACTATCCTTTAATTTCATAGAATACATTTTAGGGCGGAGGAGAATCATTTCAGCTATCTCCTTCCCTGCTGTTTCATCCTTAAAACAACCAAGTTTGGCCTTATTTTTGATGGAGTATAGTGGATGATCAGCAGGATAATTTGATGTATCAAAATATCTTTCTAAAGATTTTCCTACTTCATTAAAATTTAAATCTTTTTGAGTGGCAATACCTAAAAAGAAACTATCTGTGTCACCACCCAACAAACGAACCTCTTTTACGAGAGGACACGGTTTTAGTATTTTATAGAAGAGTTGATACATTTCAAGCTTGGAGTAATCTAGAACAGCTTGACCAATATAGATGGGTTTGCACAACTCAACTTCAGATTTTATCATTTTAATACCTACAAGATCCTCATCGATTATGTCTCTATCGATGAATAGAGGTGATGAGGTCAATTTGTGATACTTTTGATCATCATTAACTAGTTTGTAGTTTACGCGCTTTCTAACATCCTCCATCGTCTTACCAAATAGACTGTTGTTCTTATATTTATAAAAATCTTTTTCAAAATTATTTTGGGCTAGTGCACGTTTCTGGCTGTTACTATCTATGTAGGGTTTGAGGAAGGCTTTCTGTCTAAATTTAATAATGCGGTGAACTCTTTTTAAAATCATGCCCATTTCTAAATAAAATTTTAAGATGCTAAAGTGGACTAGATAGTTTTCTTTATCATATTGAGTGAGCAAAAGTTTGCGGCAAGGCTTATACTTGGGTTGTCCACATGATTCTAAATCTTTATGAAATTGTTTCATAAAGTCGGAAAACATATCTTTACTCACTTCACCTGATTCGGGTGCGAGTGGAAAATCTACGGTTTTATGTTTAATATTATTTGGATAGATTAGATCTATCTCAAAATAATATCCCCAATCACCTTCATCTGGAATTGCTAGTATGTTAGAAGGGTTGGAGAAATGTTGAATTTCACTATCATCTAACCAGCTAAACTCAGAGTGAGGTAGCGGTTTGGATAATGAACTACCATACAAATTATTTTGGTCATAATACTTAAGATGGGTATGATCATTACCTACTGTTTCAGATTTTAACCTATGTTTATTTACAAATGTGAGACCACCGCGAATTCCTCGCTCAAATAAATTATACATCTCTGGATCTTGTAAGAGATGAATGGTCTCACCAGTCATTTTAAAAGCAGACTTAAATGACATGGCTGGTAGACTGACAAAGTGGACGGGATCTAACTTATCTTCTTCTAATGCCACTCGTCGAAACTCTTGGAAAACGTCAGCCAGCAAAAACACATCTAACTTAAGATAGGCAATCATATATTCACCAAATGTATGGCAGTCAAATTTTATCCATGCCTCTTGAGCATGTTCATAGTCCTCTACTGGACAATCTTGATCCGTCAAATCATTTTTAAATTTATCTATGGGTGGAAGAGAAGTCTCACCGAGTTTACTAATCGCATCAAGATATGCATATGGAAAGACTCCTTTCCGTGTGATGACTTCATTAGTTAAATTTGGATATTGTTTCTTAAGATTTTGTGTTAGTGGAAGAGACTTTAGATTTTGTACGAGAGAGGCCAGTGATGCAGCCATAAATTGGTAGGAATCTAAAAATTTTATATTAAAATAGACCGTCTTATTTTCTTTGGTTTTATCGACGGGTACTTTTGCTGTCATGGCCATAAACTTTTCTCTCGTTTGAGCTATTACATCAAACTTCCACTCTTTCATTTGGCCTAAACCTCCTTTTATTATCATATGGCTATCATAGCCCTTAAAATTATGGAAAATGACGGGTAATGTACGCCGCTTCATCCTCAGCGAAAAATTACATTTTGAACAGAGTGCGTTTCTAAATTTACCAGTAATGTGATCATGGTCGCACACTTTCTTAATCTTATCATCAAATGTTTTACTACATTTGGAGCAAACGTTGCAACTATCAAACTTAGCTTGATCATCTGCTGTCATATGCAATGATCTGCGATAGAGTTCACCATCATGTTTTTGCTGAAATTTTACAGCCTGTTCGAGGAATTGTAGGAAATGGTAAATACAATCCTCACCTTGCCAGACGCGCATTTTATTTTGCCTACCCCTAAAGTGATCATGCCATACTTCATAGCAGGAAATGGCTGCTGGTCGATGGATGTTATCATCGATATAACATTCGATGTCAGCATAGATGACACGAAGAGGACTTAGTTCATCGCCATTCTCTCTATATGAAAACTCCTTATCTTTGGGCATGCGTTCCATTTGTAGTTTACCTCGCTTACACCACTCATAATGAGTTTCAAATTTATTTTTACTCCTAAAGTGGCGAATACATCTGTCGCAGTAATATAACTCTCTACTAGAGTTTTCTAAGTGGTGGTATAAGCGAGAGATTTTGGGAATACCGCAGTAGTGCCATTCCTCACTATCATCCTGTTTTACTAATAACAGGTTTACTGTACGTTCATAACAACTCGAATGCGAGTTGTAGCGCACACCCTTCAATCCTTTTTCCCAAACATGGAGAACTATTTTAATGTTGTTCAATTTTTCAAATTTTTCTATATCTTTAATTTTCATATCGTCACTATTACAGTCATCGAAGTTTAATTCATTCTCCCACTGCCTATAGCTATATGTGCGATTTCGATTCGCATTGATGTCATTATAGTGGAGAATGGAGAGGACAGCATATTTAAAACATTGCGATTCGCAATCGACATTGGTGACTGCTGTTTTGTTTTTTAAATTTTTTGGAAGTTTAAAGGAGCCTCGACCACTATGATTTCCTAATAAACTGATTTTAAATAAGGCGGACTCAATGCCGTCAAAAATGAGACCGCTATCGCGCTCGTTAAATTTATCAATATTTAATTTTAATCCTTGGATGTGAAAATGTATCCAAGACTCATAGTCTACAACCTCGGTTGCAGGAGAGGAGGGTATATGAAACTCCAACCTCTCTATTATTTGTCCAGTATGGTGGTCGATTTTTACATATTTTATTTTAAGATAGATGAGCGCCTTCATCCTAAAATTGTCTAAATTGTTGAAGAGCGCTTCTATCAATGATGAATTTTGATGAAACCATTCCTCAAAGTTAGCAATGGTTTCCGAGGAGTCCATCTGGTAGTTCCTCACTAAATTATTTATGGACACTTCAGTGAGTCGGATAGAGGAGGTACCGTTGATATAGATATCGTTCGTGTGTGTATGTTGAAGTCTGTGCGAAGATAATTCAAAACGTGTCTCGAAAGACTGAGCGCACAAGTCGCAAGAAAAGGAGACGACGTTAACAGAATCATCCCCACCTTCGAAGATTGATGCCGGCTTAGGTCGACAAACACCTCGCTTGATGTGTCGGATGAGATCCCATTTCCTCGTGAAGATGTGCCCACAGTCAGCACATTCCCACTCGTTGCCATGTCGCGACAGTTCTGAGGTGGAACTCACATCACCTGAAAGAGAAATCATTCTATCATCTCTGTTCAAGCCTCAGTGTATTGTTACAACCTACCTTGACTCAATAACTCTAAACTTTCCTCGAGAAGGGAGGGCGTTGGTGATGAAGTTGATGCCTGAAATTGAGGAAGATGCTATTAGTCACACGTTTGAGGGAGATGAGGAAATCTTTAACTTACCATTTTAATGAAATATGATCAGACAGAATAATAGTCAAAGAGAGAGAGATCGTGCGTTCGTCACTTGTATGATTCACAGATTAAATGAAATGACATGACTGTCACTTTGCTTATATACTTTCATTCTCTTCATTCATTGGATGTTCATTCTGATTGGCTGCTTGTGTATACTTAAGAATTAGAAAAATGTTAAAGTTATCATTATTCAAAGTCAGCATTTCAAAGACAACATGACAAGTCCTCCAACAACACCAAATACCGCATTGGAGTTCTCCTCTCCATGCACATCAGCAAAGGTGCTCGTTACACCAAATGCACCAAGAAAGGCGAAGGTGGAGAAGCATACAATCTCGACAATATGCGAAAGTTATCATTATCGGAGGACGATGAAGAGGAGTTGCCCGACCTAACAGGCATGCGGTGGAAATATTTACAATATGATGCCGAAGGGGTGATGGAGATGACCAGCAAGTCGCACTTGCATCAAATATGGGAGTGGCACACCCCTAACTCCCAACCGCGAACCGAGGCGGAGTGGGCGTACATTGACAAAGTGAGGGACGCTGCAGAAGAACGTTTAAAGCAGCTCAACTGTTTTTGTAATCTATGTGAAGTACGACACTGGGACGATATTGACAGCGAAGACCTTCTAAAATATATGTTATAATAAATGTTTATTTCATATTGTCGTTGCTTTCATGCTGACTTACTTGAATGGGACTTGAGTGAATGATTTAACCATGTATACGTTATCATTTGGAAATAGTTATTTTTAACTTGTAAACAATTGAAACTTTATTCTATTTCTGACATATACACTATTGAAACTTTATTTTTTACTTGTAAATTGTTGAAACTATATCTTTCATTTAGAAATAGTAGCACATATAGTTTAACTTACAAGACTTTATATGGATGATGATATAGTTCAGTCACATTTAAGATAGCTTACACTTCTGATGTAGGGGATAGCAATCGATTGCGATCCATATGTAAAGAGCTTGTTCAACTACAGAAGAGAGAAGTGTGATATGATGCGTGTGGCGCGTGACTGTCCTCCCATTTCATTCCATTCATCAATTTATCTCATTGATAGAGATAGGTAGAACTCATGGTTCTCATAACACATGCAATGGAAAGTTTATAAGGTAACCTTCGACAGATGGCTAAATGTCGCCCTGGCGCGAATGCATACTACATTGAAACAGAGGCAATCACTTGCAAACATGACGCAGAGAGGTTTAACAAGATTGATCATTGCCGAATGTCCCTTGCGGTATACATAGCTATGGGTTTCACCGCCGTCCTATACAGGAACGCCCGTCGAAAGGAAGTATTACACCGAACTTCATTTGCATTGTTACCTTCCCCTCTGTATCCATGCTTGAAAGTATGTCGTAGGCTTGGGACCACTTTAGCTACATTAGAAGGGGCCCTTAAGAGGACCTATGGTTCGTTCACGGGATTAGGTTAGTGGGTCGACTCAAGAATTTTGTAAAAACTCTGAAAATAGAAAGGAAATTGAATTAGATTAGAATTAGAAAATATATTTTAAAGTAACTTACTCGGCTTCTTCTTTTTCACTTTTCTGGCGATGAAGTCCTCCAATTGTCCGTCTATTTTCAAATTTAAATGGAGGCACTTCACCCCCTCCCCCTCGTAGCACATTTGCGTTATATCAGGGTCATCTGTCATAGTGGGCACGTCGCAGTTGTCGTTCTCGTAGAGGGGGAGGTGTACCTCATAGCTCCTCTTCACTCCTCTCTTCAACAAACCACTCATTCTCTCACATTCACTCCCCAACTTCTCATTTATCGCCCTCACTTCATCCACATCCTTCGCAATCACTCTCAATCTCTCACATTCAGCCTTCTGCTTCTTCAAAACACGCTTCAACTCATCACACTCAGACACCTTCGCCATCATCTCTTTCTTTTCCTCAGACCAACGCTTCTCCGCCTCCATCATCATCACCATCTCCTCTTTCATCTGCTTTATCGCACTCACTTTCCCTTTCAACAACTCATTCTCCGCCAGCACTCTCTTATTCGTATTCTCCATCGCACTCATTCGATCCTTCATCTGATTGTATTCAAAGCAATCATTCGACCTCTGATCTTTCTGAGGCGATGAGGAGGCTTTTGGCTTTCCTAAGGTAACCTTGTCACCGAAAAGCCTCCTCATCGTCGCGTCCCGCTCTTCAACAATACTCTTCTTCTTCTGCATTACAACACCCCTCACCTCGCTCTCTTCCTCTTCACTACTCATCTCGCTCATAGCGAGATCGCGATCGAGGTCTGCATCAGTCACTACAGGCGCTACAGGTACTTTCTCAATCACCCTCACTACAGGCACTACAGGCGCTTTCTTAATTACCCTCTCTTCAGTCTCTTTCTCAACCGCAGCCTCAATTGTCTTCACCGCCTCATTCTCTTCATCCTCCAACAACAAACCCTCAAACCACGCCTTAAAATCGCTATCCGTAATCTTCCCCGACTCACACTCTTTATGCTTTTTATAAAAATCCTCCGCCGCCTCATCCTTCCCACACTCAACACGCTCAACTACGCACACTCTCTTCAACACACGCTTCTCATGTCCATCAAACGCCGCAACATGCTTTTTCAATTCAGTTCCGCGAGCAATTCTCCCACAGGAGCATTTCCCCACGAGGAATCGTACATTTTTCGAGGTAGTCATAACGTGAAACTGCAAGAAAAACAAAGTCGCTTGTTAGCAAACGAAATGATATTGTCTTACATGTAGTCGTCGAGGATAGACAAGTTAAGCTGATGAATCCGTTACAGGCATTACTCAGAGGGGATCTTATCCCAACTCCAAGGCCTCGGCCCACAAATCCAACCTCCGACGGACAGAGCGTGCGTCATATCACTGTGTTGGTATTCGGACCCCGATTTTGACATGAAAATCGGTGGAGTTATTTACATCAGGAAACAAGTCTCGAGCTGAAGCTCGCCTCGTACAACATTATAAATGCCTTAGTTGAATTCAGCAGGGTCGAAAACCCCAGAAAACCTCCAAAAATAGTGAATTTAAATTTTTCAACTTTTTAGTACTACTTATGAAATTTTATAAGTAGTCTATCACTTAGGGCAGGTCAATAGCGACCGAACCTTTTTTGAATCAAGTCAAACGGACTTGTAGAAGCAAAGTTACAAGCCTTTAAAGTTTTGGAGTCTTTTATGGCCTGGAGACGAAGGCCATCTCCTGGCTAACCTCTAAGTCTGACGCCTTAGCTGATATCAGCAATGAAATTTTCTAAGTCGGTTTCTTACAGAAACTCGGGATTTGGAATGTCCGAAGCTATCATCGGAGCTCAGAGAGACGACCTACCTCTGACAATCGCTCTCGTCTTAATGACAAGTCTCTCTCGGTTCCCAGCTTATATAGTGTGTGGCGATCAGCTGATGACGTAATACCCATCATCCAAACACTGAAAACCCGTCTATCATCGATTCTGGAGGTTCGATTGAGCTGGAAATACACCATATCCATGTAGAATTTGACGCTGAATCCAAATCTAGCCTCCGTTTTCCCATCCGATGCTTCGTTTTGGCTCCACAGTAGGCAGCCATCGCAAAAATTCTAACTCTGTCGTTTTTTCGAAAAATGTTGAAAATTTTTCTCTCCGATTGACTTCAAAATCTCCGATTGACTTGAAACTCACCATACAGATAGAGAATTTCACGCTGATTCCAAATCTGAAATCCGTTTTCCAATCCGATGCTTCGTTTTGGCGCTACAGCCCAAAACGTCCCAAATTCTAACTCTGTCGTTTTTCACCAATGTCCCAAAATCTTAAATGGCGTCTCACATCTAAACGAAGACAGATAGGAACAAGCCGTTTCTTTCAGTGAATTTGTCTCACTCTTAGCTTTCAAACGAGCTATGGCACGACAAAATCCGTCCACTAGAAGCCAAGATCGCAGCCAGCTCTCCCGAGGGGGGGGGGTAGGGGGGGTAGGGGTAGGGTGGGAAAAACTTGTCGACCTAACTTTTGACGAGAAAGACGATGGTAGCACTGGCGCACGAAATTCGACACTCTGGAAAAAATTTTTCATTTTTACCGTACACAGTCACTCTGACACTTAGGATTTTTTCAACCTTTCCTAAAATCTTGTAACCGCTCTAACTTTTGAACGGCTGATCGGATTGACTCGCGCCAAAAAATGTCATCGGTTAGTTTTTCATCCTCTTTCGAATGCAACCCGAACGAACAAAATCCGTCCACTAGAAGCCGAGATAGCAGCTAGCTCTCCCGGGGGGGGGTAGGGGGGGTAGGGTGGGAAAAACTTGTCGACCTAACTTTTGACGAGAAAGACGATGGTAGCACTGGCGCATCGAAATTCGACACTTTGGAAAAAATTTTTCATTTTTACCGTACACAGTCACTCTGACACTTAGGATTGTTTCAACCTTTCCTAAAATCTTGTAACCGCTCTAACTTTTGAACGGCTGATCGGATTGACTCGCGCCAAAAAATGTCATCGGTTAGTTTTTCATCCTCTTTCGAATGCAACCCGAACGAACAAAATCCGTCCACTAGAAGCCGAGATAGCAGCTAGCTCTCCCGGGGGGGATATAGGGGGGGTAGGGTGGGAAAAACTTGTCGACCTAACTTTTGACGAGGAAGACGATGGTAGCACTGGCGCATCGAATTTCGACACTTTGGATTTCCTCCCACCCTACCCCCCCCCCGGGGTGGAAAAACTTGTTGAGACCATTTTTGACGAGGAAGACGATGGACACCACGTCCACCAGGCCGGCACATCACGTCCACCAGGCCGGCACCCAAGCCCACCCGGGCGGCACAACACCCCAGGACAGGGAGGAGGAGGAAGAGAGGAGGGGGGTAGGGGTAGGGGTAGGGGGGGGTAGGGGTAGGGGGGTAGGGTGGGAAACGGCCGCCATCTTGCGCTATCTGGTGTATGTCACTTGCTTACTACTTGCGCAGCTAGCTTCACCATGCGATAGACCACAATGCTCACTTAAAGCATTCTCTGGTTGTTGTCATCATCGTAATTCAGACCATGATGAATATGAGCTGGTACTTTATTCAAATAGATACTTAAATCTCATATTTAATTTGGTGACAATTTCTTACTTGTCAATTTTGCTGTAGTGTCAAAGGCATGGTTTCAACGGACCTGTTATTGGACCGAGACCTACCACATCAGCCAAACGCAACTTTTCAAGTGAGCAAATGCGAGCGGGGCATGGTATCCTTTCTCTTCAATCAGGTACCAATAAATTTGCCTCACAGAAAGGCATGTCACTGGGTGCTGTTCGACATATTGCTGATATTCGATGTGATGACATGAACCCAGAAGCTCAAGGCGTCATTGGTCTTCAAGCTGGCACGAATAAATTTGCTTCTCAAAAGGGAATGTCACTGGGTGCTGTCCGACATATTGCCGATATTCGATGTGATGATGTTAACCCTGCTGGTCAGTCTGTGATTAGTTTGCAAATGGGAACGAATCAAGTGAGTGACATGATGTTCACATTAATGTGTACCTAAAATAAACATCAGAATAATAAAGCTTCAATCAGCTAAAACAATCAAGACTTCTGATCAGATAAAACAGCAGTTAATTAATCGATTAATAATAAAATAATAATAAAATAAATAATAATTAAATAGTGTTAGCAGTCAACCATTTGCTATTTTCTCAACGCACGTCTCGGCGATCATAGCAAAGCCTTTGACAACGTAATGAACATTGTGAAACCTGAAGAATGTAGGAAACGATAATTACATGTTAATATGGATTAATGAATATGAATGTAAGTTTGCATTAATTGGACGACTTGCGAGAGTTATAAGCGAATTTAAATCGAAAATAATTTTCAAAATTAAGCTACAAGAATCTTTCTTCAAAAATTCATTACTAAACTCTCGCAATTTAAACGTCTGGTATGAAAGTCCTATTGCTATTCTTGGTGTTGTTCTTATAAACAATAGGTACGATTGAAATTGAATAAATGAATTCGTTTGAAAGGGGATATCTCATGCTTGTCTTGCCTATTGCATAGATGTCAAAGGCTGTACATGTATCCTGTTACTGACTTATACCATAGAGTGACTTGTACCATAAGAAGACTTCTCGTAGAAAATCAAAGGTTTGCAATTTTCGTTTCTGCTTTAATTTCTGGATGAAATACAATTATATCTTTCTCTGCAGCATGCCTCACAGAAAGGAATGTCCATCGGTGGAGTGCGTCACGTTGCGGACATTCGATGCGATAACCTCACCAAAGAAGGCGCCTCTGTCATTGGGTTGCAAATGGGGACCAATCAGCATGCTTCACAGAGGGGAATGTCTTTCGGTGCTCAGCGCCACGTTGCAGATATCCGATGCGACGATCTGAACCGCGAAGCTCAGGCTTGCCCCAATTTACAAATGGGTCCAGTTCCTGCTCAGATTTCAACCCAGAGTGGCATGAGCTTCGGAGCCCAAAGGCATATCATGACAACCACTGACCAAAGGCGCTAGGAACTTGCTACCATTTTGCTTTTCAAATTGGCAAATATCTGATTATTAGCTGTACAATCAAAGGATACAAATTTTTAAATGATTGATAAATGTGAATTATGAAAATTTACTTCTATTCTTCATTTAAACTGCAATTTCAGTTCCTCTCAAAATGTTCATCATTACCTTTCGCAATAAATTTTGAAGCGCTGTCAAGATAAGATTTATCAACCCTTTCTGTTCTGACTAAGTGGTTTGATTGCTTATGTTATTTTATTGTCATTAATTTATTTGAAGTATTCAATCGTACAATATAAATTGCTTTTTATTGCAATTCTGTAACTTTTTTGCAAAATTCGATTGACGCTAGAAGTTGAAATCCACCAGCTGAAAAATGTTGTCTTGTTATAACATGTTTGTATGGATATATAAAAGAAAGCTATTCTCATACTTGGTCACTTCAAGAACAGAAATTCTTTATCAGCCGTAGACGCTGAGCTTCACCACGCACGGGCAAGTCAATACGTTACGGAATGACCCTCATGAAAATTCCTCATGATTTTTCATGAGATTTTTTCTTACATATATGTCTCATGATTTTTCATGCGTTTCTCTAAAACCTCATTAATAAACTAACAGTTGCTCTTTCATACTTCTAAACTCATTTTTCTGGCACTTAGTTATTGAGGCTTTCTTGGACTCACAGCGTTACCCCTGAGCATTCCCACGCCATGTCCATAATGATGTTACAGTTTTCGCAACAATGAACCATCATTATGATTACGAGAAGATATCGATCTTTGATCTATCTTTATTTTCAACGTCTTTGATCCATCTCTATTTTCAACGTCTAATTGTAAGCATTCAAATTGTGTACATTCAACATCTAATTGTAAAGTCAAATTAGACATGCATCATCTCCAGAAGGCTGTTTCAGGTCGCTATGATATATTCTACATTGTTGCTTTTCATCTTTTATTGACTCAACTTGGAGATTCTTATCGATTGAATAAGATTTCTTGCGGCTCTTTCCTTTCGATGCTAGCATGCATACCTTACTACTTATAAACTTATTTCCACAAAAGCCCCATGAATGCTCATGATTTTCCCATGAACGCATCATGAGATATTATCCTCATGAATGTTCTCATTACTACTCATCATATTCTTATCAAAGCATTATGAGAACATCATGAGCTAAATATTTTCTTATGAGAATATGATGAGACTCATCATAACCTCATTAACTCTCATAAAAATCTCATGAATGGGCATTAAATTTCATGAGTTCGCATGAAAACTTTTCGTGAGGGGACCCAAAATGGCTTAAAATATCTAGAATGGTTGCATTAGCTGAAGGAGTGTACAACAAGATTGCCATTCTATTCAATAATATCATCTTGATTTACAGTTATCTAATTAACAGAATTGCAGTGGAACGCGATTTTCCATTCCCATCCCACAGAAATCACTGTGTGAATTATGTCGGAATTCCACACCGCAGATTGCATATGACGGTTCACATAAATGGCCGATCTTCGTGTGCAATGATGTGGAAATATGAAGCTTCTCATGCATTTCTTCTATATCATTGAGGAGTCTCCTTTGTGGTAGCCTATGCTGATTTAATAGTCCGGGATCTAGCGTGAAGTTGTGCAGGTAACGAGGTAGTACATAAAACTTTCACATAGCATAGTGCACCTCTAACCTACTGTAAAACTTCACGTCTGCCGGATCAGATCATTTGCTTTTCAGAAATAGAGAGGATAACACAATCCTATGAATTTCCAATGGTAAAATTGTGACATTTAAGGTGTCGACTCCATTTTTTCGAATTTTTGCTCATAAAAGTTACACAAATTGGCATTTTGTTGAAATGGTTATTATAGAAATCATCTACAGATCATGATCTTTCAAATGAGTTATCATTCAGTGACAGAGGATGAAGCAAAGTGTACAAACAGACACTTTTCGTTGGTGTAACTGCAAATTTTAACATAGAAATTTCAGGAAAATTGTTGATATACTTTAACGAAAAATTGTCTGTTTGTACACTTTGCTTCATCCTCTGTCACTGAATGATAACTCATTTGAAGTATCATGATCTGTAGATGATTTCTATAATAACCATTTCAACAAAATGCCAATTTGTGTAACTTTTATGAGCAAAAATTCGAAAAAATGGAGTCGACACCTTAAATGTCACAATTTTACCATTGGAAATTCATAGGATTGTGTTATCCTCTCTATTTCTGAAAAGCAAATGATCTGATCCGGCAGACGTGAAGTTTTACAGTAGGTTAGAGGTTCACTATGCTATGTGAAAGTTTTATGTACTACCTCGTTCCCTGCACAACTTCACGCTAGATCCCGGACTATAAATAGAAAACTCATTCGATAGCAAATGTTAGTCAAGAATTATGATCTGGATAATCGTGGCAGTCGTTTTGCAACATCGACAGTCTAGGTCTCTGTACATTGTGTCTATACCAACGTGCCTGTGAAAATCCACTGACGAATACCATCTGCAAATCGTATTCAATATATCTGCCAATGATTTTTCATACTGCACTTCACTGAAAGCGTAAGTATTACTGTTACCGGTGCAGCATTAATAAATGAAGAAGTCAAAACTCAACTAAATTATGCATTCTTCATATGTAGAGGTATCTCATGTACAGGTTGTTAGCGATCTTCTCGCGTATTTTCCCATTGTTAATTTAGCAAAATTCAGTATATCCTAAAAATGCTACATGTAATTACAGAAGCCAAGGATCATGTATTAAAAGACGTACAGAGAGGCTTATAATAAGAACATTACAGAAACTGCTCAAAATGCACAACGGTTTGCTCCACACAGAGATGACATCGTCGAAGAAAGTTGTCATATGCGCGACTGATTGTAGACAAATCACCATCTTCCAATAACTTGATTAATTTCGTCCTCAGTTGTTGAATTGCTCTCATTCTCGGTGATTTATAAATGTCCTTCCGAATGTCTCCCCACAACCAAAAGTCATTCACTGAGAGGTCAGGGCTTCTCGGTGGCCCCGATATTGGTCTGAACGTCCGATCCATCGGTTCGGAAGATGAGTATCCAAACAATTGATGTGCACAGACAGTGCAGAATGGATCGGTGCGCCGTTCTGTTGATAGTATTCTCTTTTGTTGCTTCGATGTGTCATCAGCATTCTTTCTCCATCAAAATTCTACAATATTTCTCTGAGCTCAGTACTATATAGTGATCAGAATCAATATCTTGTAATACGTTCAGCTTATGCGATTGAGAGTAAATAAAAATGTTTAATATTGTTTTCATATGTTTATATATTCACAAATACAGTATATAGTTTTCAGATTTTAAGTCATATTCTAGACGTACATCATGTAATTTTCTGTACATTTTCACATTACCGGCCGCTTTTGCAAATTATCACAAGCAAAAAATATGACATTTTATAAAAAATAAATACTGCGGATATATAAAGTATAAATTTAGTATAGAAGATTCTACACTACCCAATTATGATGCTGCTGGACTAAATAAATTGGCTTATTTCAATCGCTTTTGATGCTGATGCCAAACATTAATACATGTGTATTAGCATTTAAGACAGCTAGCATCTGGCAATAGTAGAATATTTTATTCTACAGATAATTTTCATGCATTGCATTAGAAGATTTAAGTCACATCATGAGGATCGACTTAGGGACACCACACTGTTAGTTGTCTGTACTGTTAGTACGCTGTCACACGGACAAGTGCATTCTGCTATACTTGCACAGATAAAAAGTTTCAGGATTTTGCACAAATATTCATACCTCTTTGAATAAGTTGAACATTATATTCATTTGGCTCTTCCCTTAAAATTTATGCACTTTCCAATTGCTGCATGCATCTGGGTAATCTTATTAAGGATGAACACTCTATGTATGTCAATCACTAGGGAAATTATCATGTTTGATGAATTTACATCTCAGATTAAGTGCAGAGCAGAGAATGTGGATATTTAGGGGAAAACATTTGATTTGAAGGAATGAGAGGCAACAAAGAAAAGAAAATCCAAAGTGCTGCAACAAAAACAAAGAGCTTGGTGTGATGGAAGCACTGTTGAAAAAATCAGGAGTGCAAAGATGAAAGTATGATAAAAGAATTTCAAGGGGATGGAACAGAGAGTACAGTGAGGCAGAAATATGTGAAACATACTTGTGGAACATCAAATTAGAATTACACAAAAATCTTGTTCCGAGCATTGCTCGTCCTCTAAAAGTCAAGCCCACATGCAATCTACATAAATGAAGCACCGGTGCATTACTTTAATGATACTGCAGATATAGTGCCAATATTTGTAAAATTTCTTCTGTCAGATAGTTTGCAACAATGCTTAATTGGTTGATTTTTCTGGCTTGCTTGTTTTCAACGATTCAGATAGAATAATCATGATAAAAATTGCTGACCTCATCGAAGATGTTGGTCATTTCTTCTATTAATTCCTTTTTAAAGGCGACTAGCTCACTTTTTTGTAGAACATTTTCCATTACAGATGTATAATTCGAAATGAAATGTTCTGAATACGCTCATTGTGATTTACGTCAGGGGCTCCCAAACTTTCTTTGTAGAGGTCCGGATTAAAATGTTTAATAAGCCCTGGGGTTCGTATCATTTTACATCAAATCATGTATAACTTGAAAAAAGCAATCAATGTAAAGAGGAATATAATTTTGAAGATATTGCAATAAATTGTGCAACTACATATATTTACTCTCAGTAATTTGAAGCTAACTCTTTCAGCATCATTTCACTCAATTTCAAATCTTTTAATTGTTGCAAGCTTCAAGCACAAATACCGTTATTATCCTTTGATTCACTCACAACATATCGTTTGATTTCAAAATATTAAGTGATCCTTTTGCTCTGATCTTTCTACACTTCGCAATGACCAATGATTGCGATCATTTCTGAAGTAATTTTATATAAAAGCAACGGCATCGTCTAAAACGCTAATAAATCACTAATAAATAAGTAATGTCATTGCTCTATTTGATTGAGAAAACACTGAAATGTTCTTATAAAAATGATCCATCAAAAGGAGTTGACGTAAGATATGAGAATGGCTGATCTTCGCAGTAAAAGAATTCGCAAGCTCTATGCTCGCAAGTTTGATTCAAATGTGGCCTGCAACTTACATCCTGAAGGACAGAATAAGCCTGAATGACAAATAAATATCTGACTGAGCAATCGCCACAGTCCACTGAGTCCTTCGTCACCAGGCCAAGAGGAGGATAGTCGGTGTTCGGTCAGGTGTGCCGCAAGGTTCAATCCTTTCTCCGTACCTATTCGCAATCCACCTCAGCTCATTGTTGCCATCTCTCCCGAATTCACACATCATAAAATTTGCTGACGATATTCTTTTTGCTCAATCTTTTACAGACCAATCTCATGTGGAAGCATCAATATATGCAGAAATTGAAAGCACGAGACACTGGTGCACTCGGAATGGACTGCTCATTAATGAAGGCAAGACGAAAGTCATGATTATTCCAAAGGGCAAAGCGGAAATCCCCCTTCAAAATTACACCACTTGTGAAGATATGAAAATTCTCGGGGTCACATTCCAAACAAGTCTGAAATGGAATGCACATATTAAACAAATAACCAAAAGAGCAAACAGTCGTTTGTACGTCATCCGCAGACTTCGACAATATCTGTCAAAGGAGCAGCTTATTTTGGTCTACAGTGCCTTCATACGCAATGTGCTAGAATATAACTCCCCCTTATTTGTCGGTCTAAATGCACAGGAGAGCAAGCGTCTTGAAAAAGTACACAAGAGGGCACACCGAATTATTTGTGGTTCTGATTGTGACTGCGGAGAGCTCACACCTTTGTTCATCCGGTGGAACTATCGTGCCATGAAGGTTTTCATGGACATGATGAACAGTGACAATTTGCTCCACGACTTGATGCCGAACTTCCATCGATTTTCGCGGCATGCTGTCATGCCATCATCGCGTACGCAACGGAGAAGCATCTCATTTATCCCATTTTGCTCCTCTATGTATAATACAATGTATGCAAAAGGATAGATGACATTCCACACTATGCAAGTTCGTCTCTATGAGACTGGATAGAACTCAGTCCAAATACCTTTCAATTTTATGTATCTTCTAATGCAAATGTTTGATTTTTATTACTTCAATAAACGCATATCATCATCATGATAAATATACTACAAGAAAACCTGCAGTGTGTTCATCACGAGCTCCTTACGGTTCATGGAAATAGTGCTGCGGTCCTGAGAACCTCCAAGTTGGGGAACCCTTGACTTACAGTGACTAAGCATGTGGGCCTACAAACAAAATTTGACGTCGTGACGTTGTTTATAACGCACATCCAAGCTTTTGTCCGCAGTAGGCGGTTGTTGTCCCATAAACTCAAAATTATAAAACGACATTTTAAAGCATTTTTGTAAAGCGGCTCAGAAATTGAACTTTTACGACGAAGTAAATATAATTCCATTTCGTCATTTTGTGCGGATTGAGGAGCAAAATAATAATATTCAGCGTGTCCGCGCCACCTTGAAATAATCGAAAAGTAATCTCATTCACCATGACAAGAAAAGAGAAATTTTCCAAAACATCCAAGGTCTAAGACTATTGGCTAGAAATTCAATCAGCGGTGTGTTCACGAATATTTTCTTGTGGACAATAACTTGCCGACACATTAAATAAGTTCTAAATTGCTATATAAATTGTCTGTAGACAATACTTGAATCGTGACTTTTGCTGATGAATTCGTTTAATGACTTTTTTGAAAACATGTACCCAATTTTGCCAGAAGTATTTACTGCAAACTAAAGCAATTAATGAAATATATATATCTGCTTAGTTTCACTTCTCCCGTATCGTGTTTGCCTGTTGACACTTTGTCTAGTAGACTGTGTTTTTGATATATATTTTCAAATTGAAATTGATTCGATGGAGAATATTGTTGGGCACAACCGCATCTGGTCAGGCGGCTTTGTAGAAGAATCGATTAACAACTTCAGTGCCTGCGGCTTTTATAACGTTGAAATTTCAAATCCGTTGATATCTCAAATCTGTCTTACTTTGGTCCGGTAGCCAGAACGAGGTTCTTCAGGTAACGTGGCTGAAAAAACTTTCACTGAATAATGGACACTTCATAGCTATACGCATCTGTGCGTTTGCCGAGTTGTACCCTGTTCCTCTTCTTGTCAGATAGGATCAAAGAAATATGCATGTGAATAGGACTGAGACGCAGATTGAGGCTTCCTGTGAAAATGAGATTTTCTATGTTTTAGCCTATAGGATAACGTGAAGAATAGAAATTAGTCTAAAGCCATCATTTCTTGCATGGATCAGGTACCGGTAATCTTCTATCATAAAGTGTTTGTCCCTTTCTACACCTGTCGTCAAACACAACATCTTGGCCAATTTTAGTCACGCCTAAACACAATCTCACATGCATCACGTATCGCAAGAATTACACCTGTAATTTCTGTACTTGTATTTTGTTCAAAAATATAAAAGGCATATTATCAAGAATTGTGGCATAGGCTACCTGTTAATTGGAGATTCTAGGACATTTAGGGGTATAGAGTCAAACCAGCAACACAGAATGTGCGCAAGAAATTTCCTCACAGACTACTTCTACATATTACGCAAATGTATTATACATGTAAGCTGAAGGAGCAAAATATCATAAAAAAGATTTAAAAAGATTTAAAATGGTTCACATTCAGATTCAGTGAATCATGATATCATGCCGATGAAATTGAATTAAAAACTTGAGACTTCAGTGAATAACACAGATTTAAACTTTTCCATGAAATACCTGCAACAGGGTTGTGGAGCCGATGCGTTATCTCATCGGCTCCGGCTCCGGCTCCACGACACTGATGTTAAAGGCCCCGGCTCGGCTCGGCTGCGACTTCAAATTCAGGTTCTATCTATGCTGGTTATCCTGGATCCGTTGAACGGGTTTTTTGGATAACGGTGTGGCCTTTAGGGGCTTGCTACAATCATCAAATTAGTTTTCATTAACAAGCAACGACTTAAGTTAATAATAAAAATGATAATAGCCTAATATAATGATAAACAACATACTTGTCATATATTTTTGCATGAATTGACTATCTCTGAAATATAAAATAAAGTTATAGCCTTGATTGGTTAAATTAGATAAAGATCTCCCGCACTGGCTAAATATAAATTGGCCTAGCCTGCAACCAGTCTACTACGAGGCTACATTAAATAAGACCACATGAGTGATGATGATATACCTAATTAGCCGTCACAGGGACCGAATAGTATAAGCTTTTTAACAAAGCTTGAACATAAAACTGGATAGCGTATGCCTCTAAATAGCTTATAGGGCCTGTATCTACTCGAACATGGAAAGGGTATAGGCTAGGCAAATATACCGTATCAATAAAGATATCAATTGCTTTATTGAATACTAAAGTGTATATAGGCTAGCTTAGGTTGTTATTGTTATTTGTTATTGCCTTTATCCAATAGTCTGTTGGTCCATGAATAATATGATCGGTGGGTAGCCCACGACTCATCTGTAGAAATTGTAATTTAGATAGTCTCATTGCAGTGTAGGCTAGAAATGTACAATTGAAAATTATACTTAAAAAAATTTAATTTAGGACGAGTTTTGTAATTATATGCAGCATACTTAATAAGTTAAGGCTTAACTTACATTATGTTAATTTCGTATTTTTCATTATGGCGTAAAGTTGCACTAAATAATTCATCAATGATTCATGTATATTATTATATTCAATTTATGTATAACATATTACCACTATTCCTCTGATGATGGTTAGGCTGATGAAACTGAACTCGGAGTATCACACAGCATGTTGCCGGGTGCAATGCATAATAAAAATTTGACTGCAAGCACTGAGCAAAAATCCCATCTACTTTGCTAGCTTTCGAATGCGCGTGCGGTTTAATGTCATAGACAATAGAAAAGGGAGGCCAAAAGGCGCCTTTACTGAGAACGTCTCAGTCTTTTTTTATTGTTTACATGTAAGTCAACATGATATCAGCATACAGTGTTAAGACGGAAAAAATAATAATGAAAATTCTTGATATCCACAGCTGGTCTATGACATTTGGGGAAATATTATTACACAATACGGCTCTTGTGCAGTCCTCCCTCCCCCCCGATTTTTTCTCTGGTCAAAAGATGCAGCACCATTGGATGTACGTTTCAGCATCACCGGTTTGAGTGAAGCATTCCTTGCTGTTGTAAAAATCTACGTGGGTAATTGCGATGTCATAGTCGCAAACTTCGTCAGCAAGTCAACATTGTAATTTGCCTTCGGGTTTTTTCGGATTGAAATATACCCTTTGAATTTTAAAGTCAAAGGAAATTCATTGTGAATGAGATGCCTTTAGAATAATAAGGCGCTAATAGAAGTGGCTGGGTCGCTTATTGCTATAGCCATGCGAGGACTTGTAGTCAGGTCATTCGTGTGAGTGTGAAGAGTTCCCTCCAATCAAAATTGATCAAATTGAATAATCGATTGCTTTGAAAAATGTAGGTGGGGGGACTGCACAAGAGCCTACAATACAATCTAAAGAAATTGGCATTGTCACAGATGCCAGTAGCTTCTGCCAGTAGCCATACCGATAGATATGGTAACCTACATAGTGACCGTATTAGATTTAAGACATTGCGCAAGAAATGTAGCTAATTATCTCTGCTGACTGAACTGGAAATGTGTACATAAATGACTGGCGACTTGTCTCTAGGAATCTACAATCATCTAGTTAGCATGCATATAACAAGTCTTCAAATCAATGGATTTTGGAGAACACGTTGTCACTAAAAGCTATGGAAATGAGTCTTACGAACATATGTAATGAAAAAAATATTATATATGTGTGTAAATATAATACATATAATACAAAAGAAGGCGGCAACTGCAAAGAAAGATATCGTGGAGGACAGATCATTGGTATACTTAAAAGACATATCTTTAGATTTCAGATGATTTATTTTTTTTATAATGCCAATTAATACCTTTAAAAATTCTAGATTTATATCAAAGCTCAAACTATCGGAGCCGGAGCCTTTGTGATAAATCGGCTCCGGCTCCGGCTCCGACCAAAACCATCGGCTCCTTAAGGCTCCTGCTCGGCTCCAATATATTGCGGGTCATGAAACTTCCTTGATTATCATCATATCCTCATAACTAGGTGCCTGTTAGTAAAATGTTCATTCCTCTTGATATTTAACTTTATAGTTTCATACGGCCATAAGCCTAAAGAGGTTCCAAACTGCTATTATAATAAACACAGGAAATGTTTGAAAAAACTGGCTCCTTGAAAATGGGATCAAGCATATTTTTAGACTGCAGAGCCGGATCTTTGGAAATAAAAATTTTACATTGTGCATTTGCTGACATTTTTAGAGTCGATAGTGTGCCTATAGACCATTACTCACTATAGACTTTCTCTAGCATACCTTATAATTGATGCATAGATTGATATTTACTAAGTAGGCTAGAATATATAGCAACTCAGCATTAACTAAATCCCCAGTGTGTATGCAGTTTCAATTTCATTAAGTGAACTTGAGTTGAAACCTAATACCACACGTGAGATATGCAAATCTTTGCACTCATGGAGAAGTGTACATTACACACGAATTTGACTGATTGTGATAGCATATACAGAAGAAAGAAAGGTAATTTATAAATCCTCTATGTCATGACAACCTTGGAGAGGGTTTGCTAAATTAGCAATTCGATAGGTTGCCATTACTATAAAGAGCAGACGATAAGAGCAGATAATCATAAGAATATCTTCTTAAGCGCAATCATATCACAATACATCCCGGCTGCCACTGAAAGAGAAACATCATAATCAAAGAAGCTGACAACAATCAACTTTAGAAGATGCAAATGGGTCCACAATCCACATTGCTATTCAAGAAATGAAGCTCTTTGAACAATAAAATCATGCAGCTGAATATTTAATCAAAAATATGACATCGCATAAATTATAATGCAGTCCATATAGAGTAAGTATATTAGGCCAAGTGTTAACTCCGCATTTATGAAATCCCCAATGTGTGCCAAAGATATTTCGTCTATATAGTTTCAATTATATTAAATGAACTCGAGGGGGATATAGTTGGTAATTACCAAATGAGAGATATGCAAATTTTTGCAGTTTTAAAGAAATTGCCACGATTGAATTGAGTATGATCTTGATTGTAATGCAGAAGTAATGATGGTATTTTACAGATTGTCAATACCATGACAGCCTTGGAGATTTAAGATTTAATGTTTGTGAAATTAGCAATTCGATGGGTTCCTCATGCTCAACCTCAAGAGTATTTTCTTATGCGTGATCATATCAGGCAACCTGCTGACAGAGCAAAATCACATAATCGAAGACAGTGATTTCAATTATCTTTGAAAGATGTAAATGGTTCCACATCACTATTCAGATTGAAGAAATGAAACATGAATTTAGTGAATCATAAATTCATGCCGGTGAAAACTCTATTGAAAACTTGAAAATTCAACCAAGAAAGCATGAATAATATCGCGACTATTTCCTGAGGACTTCCACTATGATACGGATAATGAAATTCCCTTGATAATCAGCATAATTTCCTCTATTTAGGATGGTGATTAGCAAATATTTATTCCTTTTGATATCCAACTTGTTTCGTACTACTTATATAGGAGAGTCATCTCGGTAGTATATAAATTGGCAAATATGACTGTTTTAAAAGGTGCTCAAGTATTTTTTTGACCACGGGAACGTAATCTCCGCAAAAAACTGAATCTTTTAATAAAAAAATTTTCACTGTGTACACATACTTTTTTGAGTCGACACTCTACCTCTATATCCCTACTCTATGGGCTAATCTCCATGCAGAAAACTGAATCTTTTGATATAAAAATTTTCACTGTATACAAATACTTTTTGAGTCGACACTCTACTTACTACAGACTTACTCTATGCCATGATATCTCATCTTCCAGGCATCATCTCATTTCGATTCCTGTTCAAACGAGCTGTGGTAGG